>JAKCPB010000994.1:0-164434 GCA_021442155.1 Cymbidium sinense
TAGTAATAAGATAGTACAAAATCTATTCTATACATGCATGAGCAAGTGTGACTCACAAGAAGAGTTTGAGCAAGCTTGGTCTACCATGCTAGATGAAGCCAATTTACATGATCATGTTTGGTTTTTTAACCTTTATAAAATTAGATGCAAGTGGTCCACGCATTCTATAAAGACACATTCTATATGGGAATCTTGTCAACTAACGTAATGAGTCCACAAATAATATATATCATGGAATCTCCAAACCAATAAGTTCAATCACAAATTATTTCTTGAGATTGGAGTAGGTTATGGACACATGGCGTCAAAATGAACATGATGAAGATTTCAAGTGTAGCCAGTTAATAACTATTCCTGTTGTTAAGACCAATTCAATTCTTAAACAAGCCACTATGTTTTACACAAGAAAGCTTAATATAATATTTGAAAAAAAATTTGCATGGGGTTGAAGGATTAGCAGTAAATGTATCAAATGATAATCCCATTGAGTATTTGATGAGAAACTTAGAGAATAAATATGCTTCCAAAATATGGATTGTCTATTTCGATAAGACATGCCTAAATGTAACTTGTAGTTATAAAAAAATTGAAATGATGAGATTGCATTGTGCTCACTACATCCGAAGTTCTTAGTTAAGTTATTATGTGCATTATAGATAAGTATCTTCCCATGTGATGGTCAACTAGAGCAAAGAGGGATATCTACTTTGATAGTGCTTTCAATAACTTAAAAGATGTGCAAGATAATGATGAAAATGAAACAGTCATTATTTTCTGGAACCACATCAGTTGATATGCATATTGAATAAGCACTAGGGCACCAGATAATAAGATAACTGAGGAGTATATGCTTGGATCTTTTAAAAAACTATCTGATAATACTGACTTTATATTATGTGGGAATTCACCTCCAGCTGACAGAATAGCTAAGAAGAAGAAGTCAACCACAACAAATAAAGGAAATGACATTTTAAATGATTCAGTTAAGTAGCGGCCAAAGAGTGTTTCAAATGCAAGGCCTAAGGGATATTGGGAGAGAACCAAGAAAATTAAGAGTAATTTTCTATATTATTTATATATTACTTTTAAACTTTAATCCATCCTACTTTTATTATTATAGAGACCAAAGAATAATCTAAGAGGGGTGGAGAACATGTAGAGTCACCCATTGCAACACCTTTTTTCTATTGTGCTTGAGTGCTTTTCAGAGGTATGCATGGAAAACCCATGTCATGTTACATATCATTAACTAACATGATGTTCTATTCTAGGAATTTAACTAAAGCTCATAATAAAGGGTACACTAAGTTGGTGATGGATATCATTATAGGAAAATATTTTAATGCATGATAATAGGTTAGATCATTTGACATAAAATGGAAAAATGGAGTGTACTCTCTGGAGAGTATAGAGAGTACACAAGCTAAACAACCCCTTAAATCGATAAAAGAACTCCCAAACAGCTTGCATTTGCATCTACTAACTATTTTATCTGCAAACAGAGCCATATAACTGGCAAAAAGGGGAAAATAGAGTGTACTCTCGAGAGAGAGTATAGAGAGTACATGTACTAAACAGTCCCTTAAATCGATAAAAGAACCCCATACGCTTTACAGACGCCTAACTTTTTTATCTGCAAATAGGGCCAAATAATTGACAAAAAAGGGAAAATGGGATATAATCTCTGGAGAGTATAAAGAGTGCACGTGTAAATAGCCTCTAAAATCGATAAGAGAACCTCCAAATAGCTTGCATTTGTATCTACAAACTATTTTATCTTCAAACAAGGCCAAACAACTGGGAGAAAAGGAGAGAATGGGGTGTACTCTCTGGAGAGTACAAAAAGTGCACCTACTAAATAGCTCCTAAAATTGGCAAAAGAACCTCCAAACAGCTTGCATTTGCATCTACAAACTATTTTATCTGCAAGTAGGGCCAAACAACTGGCAAATAAAATGGGGTGTACTCTCTTGAGAGTACAAAGAGTACACCTACTAAACAGCCCCTAAAATCAATAAAAGAACCTCAAAATAGTTTGTATTTGAATCTACAAACTATTTTATCTACAAATAGGGCTAAACAACTGAAAGAAACGAGAAAAATAGGGTGTACTCTCTTGAGAGTATAGGGAGTACACCTGCTAAACATCCACTAAAATCGACAAAAGAACATCCAAACAACTTGCATTTACATCTATAAAGTATTTTATCTACAAACATGGCCAAACAACTGGTAGAAATGGGGAATATGGGATGTACTATTTGGAGAGTATAGAGAGTATACCTGCTAAACAACCCTTAAAATTGGTAAAAGAATCTCTAACAGCTTGCATTTGCATCTACAAACAGGGCCAAAGAACTAGCAGAAATGATGAAAATGGGGTGTACTCTCGGAGAGTATGAGAGTACATGCATAGGTGCTCCAACCTCCAATTTGAATGAAAGAATTGGTGGAAATGCTAAAAATGTTGAAAAGTAAGTGTACTCTCATGAGAGTAGAGACAGTACAAAAAACAAAGACCTAAAATCTATCAGGAAGCCAATCAAATTCGGAATAAAATTTTCTGAATTTTTTGTAGAACTTTCAATTAAATTTTAGCTATCTGAGCAAAATAATAAATAATTTTTGCTAAATTATTAGAATATATTGGACTGTGACATTGAGTTTCGGTAAATGGTAGTGCTCTTAAACTATTTTCCTTTTAAAACAAAAAAATGAAAACAAAATAAAATAAAGCATGATTTTCAGCTCTGATCCAAATTAGTAGGAGTAAATGGAATTTCTCTTAACACACACGATATTTATAATATGTGATCAAAATGATTATAAGTTTGGATCCAAACTATTTTGACTAAACGACACTGCTCTTATTACATCGTATTTTATAAAGCCCAAAAAAGGTATCTTCTTTTATGTTTACATATTTTCATCTTAAATTTAATATTTTATATTTAAAAATTCTATTAATTAGTTTATTTGTACTATGTCATTTATTGTTATTTTTATAAATAAATTATAGTTTCAAAAATATTTAAAATATTTTAATGTAAATTTTTTGAAAAATAACTATTTTACCTTCGATTAGTGTTATATATCATTATTTTTTATAGATAATTTATGTATTATTTATTGAATCTTCAAATACATTTCTACTATCTTAAATTTATTTTATTTCAAATTACAATCAATGTTAAATAGAATAAAAAAAGAGAAAATTTAGGAAAAAATTGAGAAAATAGTCTCTTCTCTGAGGAGAGTACAGTGAGTACACCTGTAAAACAGCTAAAAAAACTAACAATCAGGCTCCAAACAGCTTGTAAAAGAATATATTAAACATATTCTGTCCAAACATACCAAAAATTTTCGAAGAAAATAGTCTGTATTCTCATGAGAGTATAGAGAGTATACATGTCAAACTGTTGAGAAAAGCTACCCATCATCAGCCTCCAAATTGCTTCAACTAGTATGTAATAAATATATTTTCTGCAAACAGGCCAAAGAAATTAAAAAATAGAAATAATTTGTATTCTCATGAGGACAGAGTACACATGCAAACTGCTCAAAAAAGCTACACATCATCCTCCAAATTACTTCAAATGGTATGTACTAAACATATTTCCTCCAAACAGGCCAAAAAAGTAAAAAAATATGAGAAAATAGTCTATACTCTTAGGAGAGTACAGAGTACATCCCAAAATAGCTAAAAAAATTACCCATTAGCCTTTAAATTGCTTCAAATGGTATGTAATAAATATATTTTCTCAAACATACCAAAAAAAGTGAAAAATTAGAAAATAACTCTCAAGAGAATACAGAGTACATATGCAAAATAGCACAAAAAAGCTGATAATCAGGCTCCAAATAGCTTATAATAGAATTATTAAATATATTCTCTCCAAACAGATCAAAAAAGCTTAGAAAAAAATTATGAAAATAGTTTGTACTCTGATAAGAGTATAAAGAGTACACCTACAAAATAGCTCAAAAAAAGTTAATATTCAGGCTTTAAACAACCTCTAATGGAATCTATTAAATATATTCTTTCCAAACAGGCCAAGAAAGCTAGAAAAAAAAATATAAAAATTGTCTGTACTCTCATGAGAGTACAGAGAGTATACCTGTAAAATAGCTCAAAAAGCTAACAATCAGGCTCCAAACAGCTTGAAATGGAATCCGTTAAATATATTCTCTCAAAACTAACCAAAAATTCTAAAAGAAAATGAGAAAATGACATATACTTTCATGAGAATATAGAGAGTACACATGCCAAATTATTGAAAAAAGCTACCCAGCAGCCTCCAAATTACTTCAAATGATATGTAATAAATATATTTTATCCAAACAAGAAAAGAAATGAGAAAATAGTCTATACTCTTAGGAGAGTATAGAGAGTACAACTATAAAATAGATCAAAAAAGCTAATATTCATGTTCCAAATAACCTCTAATAGAATATATTAAACATATTATCTCTAAATAGAAAAAAAAAACTAAAAAAATGAGAAATGATCGACTCTCATGAGAGTACAAAGAGTACACATACCAAACTACTAAAAAAGCTACCCATCCTTCAAATTACTTCAAATGGTATGTAATAAACATATTCTCCAACAAATAAAAAAAAGTAAACAAAATGAGGAAATAGTTTGTACTCTCAGGAGAGTACAGAGAGTACGCCAACAAAATAGCTCAAAAAAGCTAATATTCAGGCTCTAAACAACATGTATTGGAATCTATTAAATATATTCTCTCTAAACAGGCCAAAAAATTTGAAAAAAAATAAGAAAATAGTCTATACTCTGATGAGAGTACAGAGAGTACATGTGAAAAAAAGGTCAAAACAGCTAAAATTCAGGCTCTAAACACCTTATCATGGAATCTATTAAATATATTCTCTCAAAATAGGCCAACAGAAGCTAAAAAAACTAAAAAAATAAGCTATTTCTGATAGAGTAGAGAATACACATACAAATCTGCCTCCAAAACTAACTAATTAGCCTCCAAATTGCTTCTAATGGAATCTAATAAACATAGTCTCTCCAAACAAACCAAAAAATTATGAAAAAAATGTGAAAAATGGTTCATACTCTGAAGAGAGTACAAAGAGTACACATGCAAATCTGCCTCCAAAACTAACCAATCAGCCTCCAAATTGCTTCTAATGGAACTTAATAAACATAGTCTCTCCAAACAGGCCAAAAATCATGAAAAAAATGTGAAAATAATCTATAGTCAAAAGAGAGTACAGAGAGCACACATGCAAATCTGCCTCCAAAATTAATCAATCAGCCTCCAAATTGCTTCTAATAGAATTTATTAAATATATTATCTCCAAATAGGCCAATAAATGTAGAAACAAATGAGAAAATGATCTATACTTTTTTGAAAGTATATATAGTACATTTGTAAATCCAAACCAACAAGCACCAAGCAACCTACAAACTATTTATAAGGCCATGTACTGAATATATCATATCCAAACATGTTAAAGAGACCTAAAAAATAGCTAATAAAAGGGGTCATAAAGGTCCACACATGTTATCTACTAAACATGGCATCTACTAGACATGTTATCTCTATAAAGGGTTTAAATGTAGAAATAATAGCTTCTAATGGCATCTATAAACACACCACATAGATATATTTCTAAAGCAATTGATTTCCAACATATCAAACTTCAATTCAATATTTATCAAATCAGGTTTTTCATACCCAAGCATAAGATAGCATAAGTGAACTCAGCCCTGAAGCAATTCATCTTCTTTGGCCAATCTTGGTGGTTAGCCCAGTCCACTAGAGGTTTGCGGATTACTGCCTCCATGTATTTGCATACAAACATCCCACAGTCGATACTATTTTCTTGGACTGGTAGCCCACTCATCACTTCGATTGACCATTCTGTGGGATCACTCTAGAAAGATTGGTCAGATCTTCGAAGTAATTTGATATAAATAGTAAGAAATATAGTCAATAATTAGGCACAAAATATGCACTTTAGGCAAACCAAAATGAGAACAATTCTTATAATCTCACAGAGAATAGCCTTATGGTTGGGTTTGGTAATGAATCATAAAATACCAAGCCCCTTACTTAGTATGTCCGACTAGGAGTGTCTAATGTTGATTATTTATAACTGGAAGTAAGAGTAACTTAGCCCTTGAAACACTATCTACAGTGACATACTAGATGAACATTTTACTTTCATTTTGTAGGTCATATTTAGCATAACTCTGCAAGAAGTGAAGAGAAAGTTTACAATTATAGGCTTCTAACTATCTGAACTATGAATGGATCATATTACCCAAAGTTCTATGGAGTAACTTACTCAGAGCAAGCATGAAACATATAGATAGGGGACATATAGCCCAAGATATAGCAGTACTTTTACCAATAAAAGGCAAAGGCATCAATGTGTGTATCTGCAGATCCGATCTATATCAACTCATCAACTGCCTCGCAATGATGATATTCCTAGCCACAAATATGTTATCACCCCTACATGTGAGAAATATGGGAATGAGAGCCTAATAAAATGAATAGTTGATTTTATGTATACAAAAGGAGTTGAATGAAAAATGACTTACTTCTCCTTGAATCAAGAGCACGAGGTGTCAATGAGCTACAGCATTGGCTTGGCCAGGACATCTCTTGATGAGAAGTCAATAATATGATGTGCCTCAATTGGCTGCATGAAAATTAGTGATGAAGAAAGTTAGTGATAAAGAGCTAGATTCACTGTGAATTAAGGCTTAATCTACTAAGATGATGCATACCTCTGCCTGATGCTCCTCAACCACCACGATAGTAGATGGTGGATCATCCACTGATATTGGAGCATCTTTGCTAACCTACATAAAAATTTAGTGAAATCAACTACTATCATGCTAAATAAAAAAGAAAGTAAAGTAATACCTCTTTTGTTGTTTACTCATCCTATGTGGAGGCTACCATAGGAGTTATTCTACGTCGTGACTTCCTATAAGTTTGTATGAAGGGGGAAGATATAGCTTTTCTCTTCCTCATCTGTCGAGCCTTCACACCACGCTCAATGCTACCGAGTAAAGGCTACACAGCATCTTTAAGAGCAGTGGAAGCCTCTACAGGAGCTTCCCCTGTGGTGGCCTCCATAAGGGCTTCCTGAATAGAAGCCTCCATAGGGGCTTCCTGGAATTCTCCACAGGAAAGCACCTCAGTAGCCTCCATAAGAGCCTCTCTTGTTAGCCTCACCACGGGGCTTCCCAGTGGAAGTCTCCTGTGGTAGCCTCCACTGAGCCTCCCCTGGTAGCCTCCATGAGCTTCCCCTGTGGCCTCCAGCCCCCTGATAGCCTCCTCAAGAGATTCCCCTGGTCGCCTCTCACCTGAGCTTCCCCATTCTAGGGATGCTTCCCAAAGAACCCCGATAGCTAAGAATCAATTCCATCAATTCTCTCAGTTATTGATGCTTCAAAAGATGATACTCTCTTCTTCAGGCCCCTAAAACTTGCAAGTATCCTCTCTACCACAAAACTTTCTAAATGGGTACTAGCAGAGGGAAGGTTAGATACATTGGAAGGAGGAGAATATCGAGGAGAGACATATGAAGATTCAGTGGGGGATGCACTCATTGGACTTGGAATGGGACTGCTATCGGGCTCGACATGGGTTGTCTCTGCAGTAATGTTTCAAGGAGCCATGTCTCTTCTTCTAATATGTCCTCAAATGAAAGGCAGACCTATATTATACCAAAAATAAAATATGATGATTTATAATATGAATAAATACATTCTAATATAAATAAAGTGGAATTATTTTGTGTCACCTGGTGTCCTCCCAAACCAGTAAAAAAGTCATGTGCAAACTTTATTTTTAATCATCGAAACATACATGGCTTTGTAGATGGAAAGGGCGGCCTTATGATGCCGTTTCCCATATCCAATAAATATTTATATAAGTTAACTTTAATGCATCAAATAATATAAATCTAAATATATAATGTACCATTAAGAGTGACAAAGCCACTCATGTACCTGCAGGTCGAATCTTTGATGTAATATCGCCAAATCAGAAACCGCCCAAATAGCATCACCAATTGTACTCAAGAAAGTTGTCTATGTTGTCGATAGATAATCAATTCGACGCCACTCGATAGTTGTGAAATATAAAAAAGATTTAAAAGCAAAAATGTGTGTACAATGCAAATTATGTCAACAAGATCCAAAGTTTATTTTTAAAATCCAGAAATAACTGATAATGGGGATTTCTATCATATGACCTTCTCCCCTTGTTTGGCATTCCTTACAATTAATGCAACTTCATTGGGGTGAAAGAAATGCATTGGTCACCAAAAAAATATGATCGCTTTATATCCCAAGATAAGATAAGATTGAAGTGATGGCAATGCTTCTTTATATCCCAAAGATAAGATTGAAGTGATGGCAATTGAGTCTTGTCAATTCTATGCACTTAATAAACGATGCAAAAGCCTCCTTAAAATGTCAATAACTTCATTAGTAAAGCATGTTGAAATATTATCGAACACCGCTCTAATGATAGTAGGCCTGAAGTTATCATTTTTTCATGCATGTTAAACTTCAAAATGAAAAGTCAATTAATGAGAACATTATTAGCATAATGGAGGCTCATAGAGTACACAAGCAAAATAGCCATTGAAACTAGCTTCATGAAATATATCTCCAAAAATTTTCTAATGAGATATAATAAACATATGATAAAACTCACAGTTTTACAAACTGAAAAATATGATGTACTCTTATAGAAAATAGACATAAAACATATTATATCCAAACATGGAGTAATAGTTGAAAAAAAATGAGAAATGGGTTGTACTTTCATGAGTACAGAGAGTACACATGTAAATCTGCCTCCAAAACTAACTAATCAACCTCCAAATTACTTAATAATCAATTAAACATATTCTCTAAGTAGGCTAAAAATGAGACAAAATGTGAAAATGGTTTATACTCTCATGAGAGTACAGAATAAACATGCAAATCTACCTCCAAAACTAACCAATCACCTCCAAATTGCTTCTCGAGAATTTAATAAACATATTCTCCAAACAGGCAAAAAATCGAAGAATTATGAAAATAGTTTACTCTCATGAGAGTGCAGAGAGTACACATGCAAATGTCTCCAAAACTAACCAATCAGCCTCCAAATTGCTTGTAATGCCATCTAATAAACATATTCTCTCCAAACAAGCCAAAAAATATGAAAAAAACTGAAAATAAGATGTACTCTCAAGAGAGTATAGAGAGTGCACTTGCAAATCTATCCCCAAAACTAACCAATCAGCTTCCAATTTGCTTTTAATGGAATCAATTAAACATATTCTCTCCAGAAAGGCCAAAAAATCTAGAAAAAATTGAAAAAATAAGATGTACTCTCAAGAGAGTATAGAGAGTACACATGAAAATCTGCCCCTAAAATCAACTAATTAGCCTCCAAATTGCTTCTAACTAAATCAATTAAACATATTCTCTCTAAACAGGCCAAAAAACTTGGATAAAAATATGAAAATAGTATGTACTCTCATGAAAGTACAGAGAATATACATACAAATCTACCTCCAAATTGCTTCTAATGGAATCTAATAAATATATTCTCTCCAAACAGGCCAAAAAATCTGAAAATAAATGAGAAAATGGTTTGTACTATCATGAGAGTCCAGAGAGTACACATGCAAATGTGCCTCCAAAATAAACTAATCAATCTCTAAATTACTTGTAATGCCATCTAATAAACATATTCTCTCCAAATAGGCCAAAAAATATGAAAAAATGAGGTGTACTCATGAGAATACAGAGAGTACTTATACAAATCTGCATTCAAAATTGACCAATCAGCCTTTAAATTGCTTCTAATAAAATTTATTAAACATATTCTCTCCAAATAGTCCAAACAACATGCACAAAAATGTAAAAATGATATGTACTCTCATAAGAGTACAGAGAATACACATATAAATTTACCCCCAAACCCAGCCAATCAGCCTCTAAATTGCTTCTAATGTAATCTAATAAACATATTATTTCCAAATAAAATTTAATAGCTGAAAAAAATTGAAAAAATAAACAATACTCTCAAGAGAGTATAGAGAGCACACATGCAAAACTACCTCCAAAACCAATTGCTTCTAATAGAATCTAATAAATATAGTCTCTCCAAATATTCCAAAAAATCTTGAAAAAATATGAAAATGGTCTCAGACTCTCATGAGAGTACAGAGAGTACAATAAAAATCGACTATAAAACTAATCTCTCTAAATTACTTCTGGAATCTAATAAATATATTATCACCAAATAGGGTTTAATAGCTAAATAAAATAAAAAAATAAGATGTACTCTCAAGAGAGTACAAAGATTACACATGTAAATTTGCCTCCAAAACTAACTAATCAGCCTTCAAATTGCTTCTAATGTAATCTAATAAACATAGTCTCTCATAGCATTCTAAAAAATCTAAAAAAAAAGTAAAAATGGTCTATACTCTCATGATAGTATAGATACATACAAATCATTTAAAATTAATCAAACAATCTCCAAATTGTTTCTAATGGAATCTAATAAACATATTATCTCCAAATAGAGTTTAATAGCTGGAAAAAAAAACTAAAATATAAGGTGTACTCTCAAGAGGGTAAACATGCAAATTTTCCTCCAAACCAACAATTAGCTTTCAAATTTCTTCTAATGGAATCTAATAAACATAGTCTCTCCAAATATTTCAAAAAATCTGAAAAAAATGGTCTGTACTCTCATGAGAGTATAGAGAGTACACATAAATCTACCCCTAAAATTAATCAATCAGCTTCTAAAATTCTTCTGATATAATCTAATAAATAAATTATCTCCAAATAGGGTTTAATAGCTAAACTTGTACACTATAATATACAAGTGGATAAATACTACTAACTCTCGTCTGGATGTTATTTGAGTTGGACAAATGGTCTTCATCATCTTCTAATTATTCATTCATCTATATAAACAGAAATGAGCACACACGTTAATTAGGTCACAACTTTTGGAACATCTACAATATTCATTTGAAATGGGTAATGTCGGACAAACATGTCTAAAATTCGAAAACAAAAGGGTAGAATAAAAAAAAACTATAAATAGGAGATCGCATAACCAGATACATGAAATTAGTACCATCCCAATCACAAAAACTTTAATATAAAATAATAGATGGCAAGTGACATGATAAATATCCATTGTATCCATTAGGTTACATTGCTCACATTTCTTCATCATTGTTGTAAAGGTGGAATGATTCGTAAGTAATGAGGTAAAAAATTTGACATCAATATTGCATAAAGTGATGAAACATCTTATCTCCTAATGAAATATATTGTCCAATGCCACCATGGTGTGTATTCGATATTGTATTATGTTGGAATTATTTCATAAGGAGATAGTATTATTTGACTTACAGTGATGAAACATGAATACCATGAATATTAATGAGTTATAGCCTTTTATTATGACTTGGTGAGTGATGAGTCATTGAGTTGTAGCCTTTAACAGCTTGTGTTGATGAAATTGTAGAACTATTATGTATACTTTGAAATAACTCATCGAGTACTTTTCATCAACACCATATTATTGAGTTGCAATATTATCTCTAAAATAAGGAGATTTGTTATCAATTAGTGTTGCGGTGAATCCATCACTTAGAGGATATTGATATATCAAAGCTATTGTGAATCTTAATAAATCATTAAGATACTTAAATCATCAAGAAAATTATGTACAATTAAGAGAATTAATATGATGTTCAATTGAGAGCTTTAGGAATTTGGCTATAATTATTAAAATACCTCTCTTAAAATTTTATAAATAGGACTCTCAATTCTCACAATGAGTGAGAGAGCTAAGTGAAGAGTTAAGATCTAAACAAAAAAAAGTTTGAAGTTAATCACCATTGCAAGCATATTAATGAGTTGTAATATTATCTTTAAAATAATGAGATTCATTATCAATTAGTGTTGCGGTGAATCCATCAATTAGAGAATATTTATATATCAAAGCCATTGTGAATCTTAATAAATTCAAGTTTGAGGTATAACTTGTAATAAGTGTAATAGCGTTATGATCCTAAATATAGGTGGGTGCAAATTTCTCTACTGTCATCAACTCGTTGTATGTGGATAATATTAATCGTGCAACTTCACAATTCATTTTGTTTAAGTGACCTAATTGATAAAAAAATAAGATACACACATAAATCAATTATGTACATAATAATAATATTATTAATTTTTAAGCCAAAAATTCTTGAACCATCAAATTAATTTCTTGGCAATCAGAGGCTTGGTGACAATCATAGATGGGCTTCAAGCACTATAACAAAGAGTCAAGTCAAACTAATTGGAAAACTTTAACAAGTGCCTAAACAACTCAATAAAGCACTATGTAACCATAGATGGGCTTCAAACACTATAACAAAGAGCCAACTCAAACCAATTAAAAAACTTCGACAAGTGCCTAAATAACTCAAGATCTACTTAGCACAACCAAAATAATTAGGAGATAAGGTGGAGAGTAGAAAGGAAGAAGGAGAAGAGCAAAATAGAAGAGGAGATGAATTTACATACGAATAAAAGGGGTGGAATGTGCTGACCAAACATGTTCAGAGCAAGATCAAGAAAGAAGAACTTGTGGAGCCCTAAATCGCTCTTTCACCTCTGTCTCCAGCATCATAAGGTTTGGTGACAATCATGTGAATCCCTAAATCGAACCTCCTCACACTGTAGCAAAGAAGAAATCTATTACAGACAGCTGGAAGGAATGTACCTGAAGAAGAAGTGAGAATCAACCTAGGTAGACTCCCAAAAGTGAAGAACATACCTGGTCACGGAAACCTTGGCGTTGGCGATGAGAAGCAAATAATCGTGACGAGAAAGAATGTTTCGTGAGGTTTTGCGAGATGCCAATCATTCCGCGATGTATTTCTTTTTCCCCCAAATTCAATCGAATTCATAATACACGAGAAATGACCTATTTCTTATATTTGAAACTCCCTAATATTTTATTTTACTCTTACAAAATAATCTAATCAAATACTAAAATATTAATTTGCTTTATTTACATTAGTTTATTTCAAAATTAACAAAATAAACAACTCAATCCTTTACACAGTTTCTTTTTCAGGCAATCAAACAACTTAGAAATTTCCGTCCTCATTGACCACCGTCTGCTTCCTCTTCATCCCTTCTAGCCTACAAAAAACCCTAAACCGTCCTGTAGCTCCGCCGCTGCCACCTTCTCCTCCTCCACAATGCTATCGCTTACCCTAACTGTCCCCTCTTTCTCCACCACCTCACCACCCCGCCCGCTCTCTCGGCGCCCTTACATCATCCGTGCTCGCATCCAAGAGATCGAAACCTCCCCACCGCTGCCGACATCAGATTCATTACCAAAGCTAAACCGCTACAGCTCTCGCATCACAGAGCCAAAATCTCAGGGCGCATCTCAGGCCGTGCTCTACGGTGTCGGACTCTCCGACGATGACATGAAAAAGCCGCAGGTGGGAATCTCCTCAGTTTGGTACGAGGGAAACACATGCAACATGCATCTAATGCAGCTTGCTGCGGCGGTTAAGGATGGGGTGAGAGAGGCGGGTATGGTGCCGTTTCGATTCAATACTAATGGTGTTAGTGATGCTATCTCAATGGGAACAAGGGGAATGTGCTACAGCTTGCAGTCAAGGGATCTGATTGCTGATAGTATTGAGAGTGTGATGGCGGCGCAGTGGTATGATGCCAATATTTCGATTCCGGGGTGTGATAAAACTGTGAGCTTTTTGCATCTTAAATATGGTTCTGTTTGCTTAGCTTTGATATTGGGAAATTTGGATATTTTATTTTGCTGTTTTAGGCAAGGCCTTTAAATTGTTCTTGTTAAAATAATTTTGTTGATTTGCGTTGAATGGTGAAAATCCCAGCTTTATTTCTTTTCTGTTGACTACTCTCATTTTTTTTTTCCGCATGCATTTCTTTTTTCTTTTTTTCAATTTTAACCCGATGCTACTTTGTTTAGATGCAAATTTTCTAAACGGTTTAAGAAATCAGCTTCATTGATTTGAGTTTCGGTAATATGTTTTGTTTTGCATGAATTGATTTTTTTTAATTCAATTCTTATTGTATTTTGAACTATTTTGAGTTTATAGAAGTTGGACTAAACTGATATTTTAACCACTAATTTATATTTTGTTGTCCAAATTTATAAAATTGTCTATATTTTGCCATAATCATGCCAACTTAATAAGATTAGTAACATTTTATTTTGCATGTACTGAATATATTCAGACATAATTATAATACTGAGAATTAGTTAATTATTAATTAAATTAATAAACTCCAGATTTGACTGATTAGTATTTAATACAAAAGCTTGAACTTAGATACTTTCATAAAAAAAAAGAACCAACTTTCCTGTATACTCTTCTAATCCATTGTGGTGAGGAACCTACATATATGCATGCCTTCAACACAACACGCAGGGAAGATAACATATTCCACAATTAATATTTACGTGTAAACTTAAAGTATCACTTTAGCTTCTACACATATCAATTATTATTTTTTAATATTATGCCTATTAATATCATATAAAATTTTATTTTACTAATCCTAAGTTCTTTGCTTTCTACAAATTTTCACAGATGTTCCAACTTTTCGCTTATTTTAATAGATATTTCTGATAAGAACAATGTCATATGCAAAAAGCGTATATCAAATCACTTCACTCTGAGTATTCTTTGTAAATATCTTCGTAACCAACACAAATAAAGATAAAACTCAATGTTTATCCTTATTGAAATCTCATTGTAATCAAAAACTATTTGATCACTACACAACTAATGTTAATACAATCAATGTTTTATGATACAAATCTGCAATAACTACAATATATTGATATACTATACTTTTTCCCTATTGTCCACCAAAGTAATCTATCTTAAAATCTCTTTTTTTGCAATAGGAGTAACATATGTATTTGTTAAATGAAAAAATTGTCATCATCAGAATAACTCGAAGGAAATAAAGAGCCAATAAGAAGAGAACACGTACCAAATAAGGGCTGTGCTGAGATTTGTGTTTTCAATATAACACGGAAACATTTCAGCAATATATTCCCTTTAGGGACCCAGAATATCATAGAAATGGAGTATACTTGTTAAATATATTTTCAGTTTGATAATAGATCCCAAATTTCTTAAGGTACTATACGTACTGCACGCATCAAACTTGCATATTTCAGCCGGAATCATTGTATTTTTCTATCTGGTTTTTCAGAAAAATCTATATGTAACATAGATCCTTGGTTCCTTGTGTTGATACCTATCTCATTATGGTTCCATAATACTTTTCATTGTAATTACTCTTTATATCCATTACTTTTATTGAAGTGACATGTCTTAATCATATGCAAAGTGCTTCAATTCCATCTTGAAGTCATTGTAAATTGTTCAATTTTCTAGAACTGGAGGCTTACACTTCTTCTGATATCTTTCCTTGTGTCATGAACTGTATCTATGTGACATGTTCCTTTTTTTTTTGATTGTTTCTAGTGCTATGGAGTATGTAAGTGGGTTAATCACTGATGACGATAGAAGAGCTGTTTTGCGCAATTCTTGCCCTGGAGCTGGGGCTTGTGGTGGCATGTATACTGCAAATACCATGGCTTCTGCAATTGAAACGATGGGTATGACTCTCCCCTATAGGTACTATCCCTTCCTAAGTGTTGCTGTGAGATGCTATTGGGAGATAAAAATCTTGAGCACAGTTTCTGTTTCCCATCTTTAACTTAATATTTTCTTTTAAAGTGTATAATAAGTCAAATATTTTTCTTTGATTTGACAAATGTTAATCATAAAGTAAGGTCATGTTTGAGATCAATTTTATTTTTTATTTTATTTTATTTCAAAATAAAGTATATTTTATAATGAAAGTGGTTTTAAAATACTCAAAAATTTAAAAGTTGTTTTGAGTGTATTTAGACATCTTTATTTATTTTAAAAAATTAAAAATATATATATACTAATATTTAAGAATAACATAAAAATAAAAATATAAAAATATAAAACAAATTTGATCCCAAATAGGCCTTAAATTATCATATTTAAATTGCACCAGGCATGAACTTAAGTATTTTTATCTCCCTTATCGGAAGGAGGCCCAATTGGGCTCATCCAAAACAGTGATCTAATTACAATTGACATTCAAAATAGAAGAATAGACGTTCATCTGACTGATGAGCAGCTTACCGAGAGGAAGAGAAAATGGAGCCCCTCCTACAAAGCAAAGACGAGTTCTTTATAAGGTACAATAATTTCTTGAGCTATTTGTAGCTTTTTTATCTGGCTGTTATCTTTTTTCTTTGCGGTATATTAAAATGTTCAATCAGCCTCTCTGGATGTGAGATGAATAGGTATTATGCATCCAATTTATTTATTAAATTTTGAGCTAATTTCTTAGGTTTTTTGGGGACTGATCTTCAACATTCTTCTTAGTCAGTGTTATTACTATGCAGACACTCTATTTAGTCACCCCAAGTTTTCACTAAGGGAATTAATAAGTGATTTTGTAATTTTGTCACTGAACTCTGATTTTTGAGAGAAATGTTATTAATTTCTTTAATTTTTGGTTTGAACTGTGGAGTATTAATGTAACATTGTTACCATTGTGGAATTATCCTTCTATTAAATTACTTTGTCCATGTATTTACTATTCATCAATAAACATGGTGTACCTTATTTTATCTATTTTGTGAGCAGCTTCATCCCTCTTTTGAACAAACATGATTTTATTTTTATCAAATACATCAAGTAATGCAACCAAATGAAACCAACAACCTCTCTTTATACTAATCAGGTTATCTTATTTCATATATCTTTTTTTTCACTGAGAAAAATTTAATTCTATCACTACCCTAAACCTTCATCTATTCACAAGTTTCCTCAATCTAACTGTATTACTACTATATATGATCATGCAATAAATTTAAGAACCTTTGAAGTAATCAGTACATAATTTAATCATTAAAAAATTAATTTCATCAACTAAATCAGCAAAAATTAATAACAAATGATCTCCAATCCACTGAGAAAATCACAATATATATATATATATATATATATTAAGAATTTATGTTTGAGGAGGTTTTACTGGACTGAGGTTTCTTCAAGGAACAAGATGACCTGAAAGCTTCACTATCGTCTGGCACTTCAGATAGTCTCCCTTATTTTCTCTAAGCATTTCTTCAGAGCTTCGATGTCGCAGACAGATGATTTCTTCATGCCGCCATTATTTTCATCTCTTTCCTCCATTCTGCAGACCAAAAACAAGCCACAGGAAATAGGGAGAAAATTAGGTTGCAGACTTAACGGTTTATTTTGCATTTCAAACAATCACGGGTGTGCATATGTTTCATTGTAAACACCAGAAAAAAATCTATTTTGCAACTTAAATTTTTTCAAAAAATGATAGATTTGCCTCAAATAAAGTCTGCATTAATGCCTTTTGAATTTGATTTGTACAACTTGAAAATCTTGTTCCAAAAAAAAAACAACTTGAAAATCAGATTTGATAGTCAGATAAATATATCCTCATTACAAACTCATTGATACATGTACGAGGTTATCAAAAACTTATACCAACTATTATATATTGTTAATGTTAAAAATTAAACTGTTTTACAATGTGGGAGAAGAAATAAAAAAGATTAGTAGATAACTCAAATTGATTAATGAGATGTAATTTGTGCCATGGGACAACTAATAAGTATTTTGAAGTTGTATAGACCCTCTATTAGATAAGTGTTAAGCACTTTATTTTTTATAAAAATACTAAAACAAATGCAACATTATAACTCATATACACTCACTAATAGAATTGTTTTACTACATAAAGGCTCTAGCTGTCTAGAGTTATATGATAATTCTATTTTTATTTTATTTTATTTTTTTATACTTTTATTCAGATGCAGCAGGTTGCATGTACAAGTAAATATATATATATATAGAAATGCTCCCATTGCAAACCACTATTTTTTTGGGAGAAATTGGAGAAATTGGCATATACGCATTTAGGAATATTATTACCAAAGAAAGAAGATACAAAGTCTTTAAATGGGATATATCTTTAAGCTAATGCTCAAAAGAGCTATAATAAACCTAAAGAGATAAATCTCCAAACTAATATAAAAATGAAATAAAATAAGAAAGTAAAAGCCCAAGACAACAACAACACTTAACCCATCGGAGAAAAAATCAAACCAATTGCAAGGCTCTAAACCTAAAAAAAAACCTTCAAGATACTAAATAGGAGATAAAAGAGAATATATGAGAATAACATTAAAAGAGAAAAAAAAAGACTCGTGCTCTTAAGATCATCTCAAAGAGCAATACCATATGTGATTATCTGAACTTCCATAATAAGGGTTAAAAATACAACCCAAAGCTAAACCAACAACCAAAGTTCACTAATAAACCTTCAAGATACATTTTCAATTTTTTCTTAAAAAAAGATAATTGCAACCTTTTTTGAACAATCCTTTAAGAGTATGCATTCAATCAATTTGGTTGATGTATTATTGAACAACTATACTCAGATTTCAATCAAATCAAATCACAATAGAATTTGATTGATTTAGCAAGATTTTAGTTTTATCGAATTTTAACTTTTGGTTCAACAAGAACTTAACCTTTTAAATTGTCAAAAATTAGTGGAACCATATATCACCTAAATCTCAATAAAAGGTTTGAAAGAGATGCAAAATGCATTTTCAAACGTTTCAAATAAATAAAATATGGAGTATAATGATAAGGATAAAGCCTATAAAACTTTGAAACAATAAATCAAAACTTAAATAGCTACCTTGAGAAAATGAGCTAAAATGAACAATTAATTGCTCATTGATTTTTTTTTCTAATTCTTGATTTTTATAGATTAAACAATTAGTACATTTTCATGTGTCAAATCATAAAAGGAATTCTATACCTTTTAGTGTACTTAATTATGCATGTTAAAAATTCTCAAAAAATAATTAAGTCCTAAAGGTTTATAAAGGTGTGTTGATTGACATTTAATGAGTAAATGGACCTTATATCTTGTAGAGTGCACTCTTTTACTGAACCTACTTTAATTTCATGATTTGTGTTAAAGCATCTTGATTTTAAAAGTTAATTTATTGATTATGGGCTAGGTTTTGGAACAACGACTATATATTAATGGGGATACTATTAGAGATAATTAAGTTATATAACTTGACTCCATGTTAACATTCAAAACAATAGGATGGCCACATCAGGGATATAAAAATTTAGTAGCAAATGTAATTTTGATGTCCTTAGATCCACTTTAATAACACTACCATTGCCGGTCCCAAGTCCGGATGGGAAAAGTGGAGGGTTGCGTTAAGTAGTCGACAGCCAACGTAAAACTTGTCAAAATAATCATAACATGAATCCTTTAAATCATTGTGTTAATGCTAGGGCATCCCAGAAGTGGCAGCGTTGTGTGAATACGTGAAAAAATACGCTAGAAGTTATGACACCGGTGCGTGTTAAATAAGCAAGGGTTCCCACATTATGGGCGGATGCAGCAAAGAAGTTAGTATGAAACTAGAATTAGGTTAGGATCTTAGAATATAGGTACTCTTACGTAAATTAATGAAATTAATATATTATGGTTCATAGAAAGATAAATATTTTATGTGTTCAAGAAACTAAATGGGTTGGGGAGAAGGCCAAGGAGATTGATAGTTTAGGTTTTAAACTTTGGTACTCAGGTAAAAGTCAAATTAGAAATGGTGTAGGTGTGATTATAGATAAAAGTTTGAAGGATAATGTTATAAATATTAATAGATGTAGAGATAGAATTATAGCTTTAAAGATTATTGTTGATACTAAGATTATCAATGTTATAAGTATCTATGCTCCCCAAGTCAGTTTGGAGGTAAGCGCAAAAGAAATTTTTTGGAATGAATTGGAGAGATTAATACAAAAGATACCTCTTGAAGAAAAAGTATTTATTGGAGGAGATTTAATGGACATGTTGGTAGAGTGGTAGAAGATTTTAAAAGTATTCATGGTGGTTATAGATTTGGGTAAGAAGAAGAATAGAACTTAAATTATATTTTATTTATTTAAGAAAGAGATGAACATATTATTACTTAATGGATCTAATACATGATTGATTATTTTATTTAAAAAAAGATCGTTTGATTGTAAAGATACAAAATCCAAATAGAATACTAATTAATTTTTTAAGAGAATTATTATGGAATTAAATAGTAAAAGAATTATAAAATATATTGGAAAATAATAAAAAATAACAATAAGAATAGTTAGAATTGGAGTCGAGTGTGCAAGAAAAGATAAGAAATAAGAAGCATTGTTATAAAACTTGGTTTAGATGTAAAAACTCGAAGAATTGGAAAAGATATAAAGTAGCCTGTAAAGATTCTAAGAAAGCAATATATGATGCAAAAAGCTTAGCTTTTAGTGATTTATACAATAGATTAGATACCAAAGAAGGTGAAAGATGTACGTATAAGTTAGCCAACCAAAGAGATAGGAGAAGTAAAGACGTAGTTCAAGTGAGGTGTATTAAGGATGAAAATAATAAAGTGCTTTTCTTAGAAAAGGATATTGAAAATAGGTGGATGAGGTATTTTGATAAACTTTTCAATGAAGTATCAGAAATCGATTGATTTTAGCAACCATAATACCTAAATAAAAATAGAGATTTTTATTTTTTTTATCATTGTATTAATAAATCAGAAGTTAGAGAGGCTTTAAAGAAAATGAAATGTGGAAAAGCAATAGGACCGGATAGTATTCCAATAGAAGTGTCAAAATGTTTAGGAGATCGAGGAATTTCTTGGCTTACAAATCTTTTTAATATCATTTTAAAGACTAAAAAGATGTCAGATGAGTGGAGAAAGAGTTTGTTGGTTCCTATATTTAAGATTAAAGGTGATGCACTGTGTGTGCAAATTATAGAGGAATTAAGTTAATGTGCCATACATTAAAATTATGGGAGAGAAATGGCGAGCATAGGTTACGATGTGATACAAGTTTCTCTGTCAGTTTGGTTTTCATGCGGGTAGATCTACTATGGATGCTATACTTTTGTTAAGGGGTTTGATGGAGAAGCATAGAAAGTAAGGAGGATCTACATATGATATTTATTGATTTAGAGAAAGCTATGATAAAGTTTCAAGAGATGTTCTTTTGGAGATTTAACAGAAAGGAGTTAATATTGGTTATATTCAAGTCATTAAGGATATGTATACTAGAGTACTTGTGTCCAAACAATGAGGATTTACAAAATATTTTCCTATTTCTTTGGATTACATCAAGGATGCCTTTAAGCCCTTATCTTTTTAATTTTTAGTTATGGATGTTCTTACTAGGCATTTACAAGAAGATGTACCTTGGTGTATGCTTTTGTCGATGGCATTCTGTTGATAAGACCAGAGAGGGAGTCCAACAAAAACTTGAATTATGGAGGTCAACTCTTGAGTCTAAAGGTTTTCGTTTAAGTAGATCTAAAACTGAATATATGGAGTGTAATTTTAGTTGTAGAAGTTCTAGTGGTAGTGTTGTGACATTAGGTGAACAAGTCATTAATAAGAGTGAGTGTTTTAGATATTTAGGCTCTATTGTTCAAAATGATGGTGAAATAGATGGAGATGTTATTAATAGAATTCAAGTTGGATGGTTGAAGTGGAGGAATGCATTTGGCCTATTATGTGATAGAAAAGTTCCACTTAAACTTAAGGAAAAATTTTATAAAATGGTGGTAAGACCTATAATGACTTATGTAATGTTGGCCAATAAAAGAGAAGCATAAGAGTTAAGTGTTACAGAGATGAGGATGCTTAGGTGGATGAGTGGCTTTACTCTCTTAGAGATATAATGCAAAATGAGTATATTCAAAAAGTTGGAGTAGCTCTAGATAGATTAGGGAGAGCCTTAGATGGTTTGGCCACATAAAGCGTCGGTTATTCCGATGACCCAATTAGAGAGTAGATGCATTAGATTTTTCTTATGTTAAGAAAGGTAGAGGTAGACCTAAAAGACTTGGTTAAGATGTATAAAAATGATCTTAGTATACTTGATTTAAATGTGAATTTAACACATAAGGACACAATGGAGACGAAGGATTCATGTAGCCGACCCCACCTAGTGGGATTAAGGCTTCTTCTTCTTCTTCTTCTTGTTGTTGTTAGATCCACTTTAATGTGCAATAAACATGCTTTAGAGGCTCTCATTGGTGCCAAGTTCAAATGTGACTTGGACTTTTTTGAGGTTAGTGGTGCTCTTCGTTTGAGTTTTGGATCTTTAAGTGCTTGGCTTGAAGAGGAATCATTTAAGTCATTCATTTTATTGTTGCATGATATTAAAATTTTACCGATAATTTAGTCAAGAGAAGCGTAAATTTAAATCAAAGGTTTGTTAGCAAATAACAAATCATTAATTTTTGGAATAAAAATCTATTGAAATTTTTGTTAGAGTAATTTGTTATTTGGGATAATTTCAGGTCAAATATTAAACTAGATTCAGATTTAAGATCACTTCTTATAATTAAATAGATAGGAGGTTACATGTGCATTGATTTGTCTGCTTTGAAGCAAGCTAAATTATAGCAGATGGTAGCTTTGGCATGAGAGATAATTACAGAGAATGGAGAGTTAAGAAAGCAAAGGAATAATAAGCAAAGTGATCAATATAGCAGAGAAACATCACTTTTGTGAGTGGAGTGTCATCTCGGTGAACTGAAATTATCATTAAATTAAAAATTTTGAGCATAATCTATAGATATGTATGAAGGTACCGACAATTCCTAGTATTTATTGAAGCCTTTTTGAGAATTATCTCTTTTAGTTATTTTTTTCTTATTTGTTTTGAAAGATCTAGGGCTTCTGAATTTGGGGAACTTATCTTTATGGAAGAATATTTTCTTGTATCCTTTATCTTACATCATGTGACTTTCTGCAAATTAGGTGTCTTTTCGGACAATCTATAGAATTTTTATATTAAATAATGGTATGGATCCCAATCTATTATAGAAAATAACACAACCTTCATAGAAATAACACTTAAACAACCAAGGTATTATTCCTTGATCCATTACAAAGTATAAATTATCACTCATAGAAATTTAAACCTAAGGAAGTTTAAATGTTAGACATTACCTTTAGAACTCTTTAATGCTAATATGATGATGGACGGCCAATGCTTTATGTGGTCAAACTAAATGTGAATGATAATGGTTTAGAGCATGGAGGAGGGTTATATGATGATTGTGGTTACATAAATTAGGCATTAATAGATGTTAGATGGATTAGCTGAGGACTTATATGGTGTAGCAGAAGCTATAAATGAGTTAAGAGTTGGATCAACTAAGCTTTAGTTTAATCTTCAGTTGAGAGATATAATAGAGTGGATGGTGGAGAGGCATAAAGAGTGTTCACTTAAGGTTTTGTTGGGTGGTCAAGCCTTGCTTTTGGGGATTTGATTATTTATGAAAAGTTATGTGAGGATAAGATTAGCTAATAATTACTAGGGTTTTGCATAGAGATGGCTAGTTTTAGTATAAGACCAATTTAAAGTAAGGGAAAGAGGGATAAATTGAGAGCATAGAGGGCTTTGTTATGGATAGAAGGGAAAGGGAGATAAATAAAGTTTGTTTGCAATGGGGATCAATTAGAGAGAGAGAGAGAGAGAGAGATGAATGATAATTAAATATAATATATCTTCAAGAACTCACTAAAGATTTTCAAGTGAAGAAAGGTATCAAACTGCAATTAAATGAGGTGATTGATAAACATTTAATTCTCATAATTAGGATCACATGAGGCATTAATATATAGATATACAAAGCTAATAAGATAATGGGAGCATATTATATCATATTAAATATAAATCTCTCTCAATAATAAAAAAATGATCATAAATTTTAATATGAAAATGGATGATGATGGTTATACAAGATGTTTTATTGTCGAAAAGAAATACAAAATGAATCTGAAAAGAAATATGGATTTGGACTTTAGGTAATTTGGTTGAAAATTTTACAAATATATGAGTTTATTTTTTTTTTTGTAAAATAAATGTAATGAAAGTATTCAAGGTCAGAATGTGCGGCGGCATGAAGCGGCGCGGGAAGGCGGTGCGGCGTGTCATAACACTTTACACTAATCGATGTCTAAAATGACTTTTGTAATATATTTTAAATGTATTATATTATCTTGAAAATTTTAATTTACATCATATCATACACAAAAAAATTTTAAAAAATTAAAACTCGTGTATTTTCTTTACACCCAAAATTAAGATAACCAAACAGCAGAACGAAAAACAACTCTTTCTTGCTCCATAGGTCAAAAAGCCTCATAAAGTTATCCCACTCTTCGATCTTTCAGTCGGAGCCATGCTTCGGAAGTCACTCTTGCCGCTCCTCTCTCACGGAATCCGCCAAGCTGTTCCCTTTCTCTCTTCGGGCGCAGGAGCCTCTCTCTCCTTCTCATCCTCTTCTAATACCCTAAGCCCTTGTAATCCCCGAGAAGACCAAATCAATGAGAACAATCAAGATTCCCGACCCACTAGGACAATCTCAATCGATCGATCCGGCTTGCATAATCCTCCAGGTATGATACGGAAGGGGCCATTCTTTTCTAGTTCCAAGTTCCCTTACACACTCTGTCTCTTCTCTAGTTTCAAGCTACCTTTTTTTTTTTTTTCTTCGGGCATTCAAATTCGCAGATCATTTCCACAAGCCTTCTGCTGATTCAGAACTTGTAAAGCATCTGAAGAGCATCATAAAGGTGATTTTTTTTTTCCGTTTTAAAGCTTTATACCGTTGTTATTTAATCGAGCATCATGTGATTGACACTTGTAAGCCTGGATACTACTTCACGATTTTATGATCCTGGCCAAATCGAAAGCAGTCGAGCATAATATCATTATAGAGATGATATATTTAATCACGAAGATTATCTAATGAATATTTTAAACATCAGAGAAATTTGTTTTTATTAGTATATGTTCTCCCTTGTACAGTGAGGTTGGTCGCTGAATAGTCATAATGTTTAGTACTTGCAGTAACTGGTATGAACCTTCCTACCAATGCAGGTATAGAAGATTTTTATCTGCGTAGCTTACCCCTGCATTGCAAGTTGCAAGGTAGTTGTTTTCTTAGTTCAACTCTATGACTTCTAGATCATTATGGAGGCAACTTAATAATTCCAGCAGGCTCACCTTCATTTATAAGCCAAATATGGCTATTGTATTCTTCAATGTTTGAACAAAGTGAAACAAGAAATAGACTAAGTTGAAACAAATTGTAACACCATCATAGAGGCACATATTTTGATTTACTGAAAAAAGAAAAAAAAAATGCTTATGGGGATCTAACTACAATGCAAGCTTCTAATAATAATAATAATAATAATAATAAATAAATAAATAAATAAATAAATAATGATGTTTTAGCAATTTTTTTATGTCTTTTACCCTTTAAAGCATATTATAACACTTTCGTTGCTTTGGGTATTGATGGGACTATTAAAGATAAGATTTGGTCTCTTTTAACGCATCATAATCATTTTACCCTTGCTCAATAGTTCCGTGGAGGTCCAATTTCAATTGCTGAGTACATGGAAGAAGTCTTAACCAATCCAAATTGTGGATTTTATATCAACAGAGATGTTTTTGGAGCTTGTGGTGATTTCATAACCTCTCCTAAAGTGAGCCAGATGTTTGGAGAGGTAATCTGGTGATATATTTATTTTCTTACTTGTTATTTGGAATGTGCAAATGAATCATATATAAACCCTGCAAGGTTAAGCCTTTTGTGCATTTGTGCTAGTTTAACTTAATTTTTTGTATGTCTATCTGAGATTTGTTTTCAGCTGTACAGTGAATCTTATATCAAAGGCAATATTAGTTCTTTTAATTGTGATTTCCCTTGTCGTAGGCATCCTTTAAGTGGGATTGGTTTTATTTATGTTTGGAAGTTTGGTTAGATTATTATGCTCTTGGGAAGCGTATTGGATTGACATTCTTGTATCTTTTTAGATGGTTGGAGTGTGGACAATGTGCCTGTGGGAGCAGCTGACCACGAAAGTAAATCTGGTTGAACTTGGTCCAGGGCGGGGGCTTATGGCTGATCTTCTCCGTGTAATATTTGTTGCTCTATTCTCTCATCTCTGCTGTTGTTGAATTCCTGCCTTTTCACCAAGTGAGCTTTGTTCAGCTTTTTTCACTTTGGTGCTTCATATTGAGTTTATAGGAACTGGTTTTCTTTTTTTTGTAGGGTTCTTCAAAGTTTGTAGACTTTTCGAAATCACTTGATATTCACTTGGTAGAGTGCAGTCCTACCTTGCAGAAGCTTCAATTTAACACCTTGAAATGCATTGATAAAGCTATATCTAGAGAAAATAATGCTACAAGAACTATTACCACATTGATTGGAACTCCTGTTCTCTGGCATGCTGATCAAGAGAGAGTTCCATCAGGATGTAAGAAATCCTTATTTTTACTTGAAAATTTTATTCAGTAGAAAATTTTTTATTTTTTAGCCTTGTTTAAAATTGCACAATAAAAACTTGCCACAGCCTTTTTTTTTTTTTTTTTTTTTGAAAAAATTGCAATGAGGCTTATCTCATTGGTGCTATGTTAGGCTTACGCCTCACATATTGTGAGGCGCTCCTCAACGCCCTCTCATCTCAATTTTTGTGAGGCATACGCTTTTAGACCTATTTTTTAAAGTTAGATATAAGCTTTAATTATCCAAATAACACACACTCACTGGCGCACACATAAGCGATCTTGCAAGAGAAATTATCTAGTGCCTCTCCTCTTGTGTTTTTTCCGCTCCTTATGCACAGGATTGGTCATCGCCACTATCATTGTTATATTTTTACTTTGATATATGATATAGATAATTGAAATGGGAGAGAAAAAATACTATATTAAATTTATTTTGAATTATTATGTTATTAATATTTACTTTAATATCTTATATTTAATATATATATATATATATATATATATATATATATATATATATATATATATATATATATAATACTTCTTTCTTACTTTATGATTTTATGTCAGTATATTAATATATCGCTTGATATTTTGCACAAATTATCACTTACCACTATATTAGGATGTTAATATGTTACATTTTAATATGTCAATATATTACGAGTTAGTATTACTTTTTGCTTTGTACTTTGAACAGTGTATAATTTTTTATTTTGTGCAATTTATTGATTTTAAGGCATAAGTTTCAAAACACTTTGACCATACCCCTTGCATCATGGGCGAAAAATGCCTCAATGCCTGATAGTGCGATTTTAAATTTTGTTGCCCGGTGATTCCATTGTCCTACCATGGATGTTGTGTTCAATTATACTTATTTTTTCAATCATGTTTCATTTCCTTCTCTTGCTTCAAGCTAGAGGTTTATGCTATTCATCTTATATTATTAAGAAGATAATTTTTTATGCCATAATTGAGGGGTAGATCAGGACATTGATTTTGTTAGTTTGTTGCAGGAGAAGCTTTATATCGGGCAAATACTTTTATATGGTTCACTTTTATTTTGAATTACTTAGATGAACGTTGCAGACTCTTTGAACTTCATGCCACTTAACTTTTCTATTCTTTTGCTATACTCTGTTTTTGTTTATTTGACTTGGTGAGAAGAATTATCGGATTCTTTTTTTTTATAATATTTTGCATCTGATGCTTTAATCTCTTGAACAGCGCCAACCATTATCATTGCACATGAATTCTATGATACTCTGCCAATCCATCAATTTCAGGTTTGTCATGACTTAGAATACTATTTTGATTGCTTACAAAGTTACCTAGTTGTAATATTCGGTAATTGTTTCATTTATGGATTCCACAAGATGTTATTTTGATGTTTAATACTTTAAATATGAGTTGTATTCTACTGGGAAAACTTATGCAGAGGGAAAATGTTAATAAACAATACAATATATTTATGAAAAAAATTGTAAAAAATAGTATGTCATTTGTACTTCACTGTTTAAAAATGTAAAGTATAACGTCTGTTATATGTAGCGATGAAAGATAGTTAAGGGTTGCCAAATTATGGGAAATTTTTTTGATGTGATTCCAATTTGGAGCAAACCCATAAACTAATAGAAGTTTCAAATAAAAAAGGCGTTCAACAAGTTATTCGTGACTTGGCTCGATTTGAGCTCATTTATGATCATTTGATTAACTAATCAAACGAGTTTGAACACTTTCGTAAATACTCGATCATTTAAAGTTCATGAACAAGCTCATTAAGAAGCTCAATTAAGGTTCGATTAAGACTTGTTTGTGAACAAGATCATTTAAAATTTCAATTTTTAGACTTAATAAGTTTTAATTGATACATGTGTATATTTCTCAACAATCTATTCACGAACAAGCTCGATTAAGACTTGATTAAAGCTTGCTTATTTCATTTAAACAAGCTCCTTGTTAATAGGCTTGATAAACCCAATTTGAATCGAGTCCGGAACACATTCGAGCCGAGCTCAACAGGACTTTTTTAAACAAGCTCAAACTTGAACACAATTTTAAAAGCTCAAATCAAGCTCGAGCTCAATATTGGTAAATGAGCTTGAGCTCGAACAACCAAATGCTCGGCTCGGTTTAGTTCATTTGCAATCCTGGCTTCTCAATTGTACTTACATAGTCACAAAGATCCATGTAACTGGAATTTATAGGAACTTGGAAATAGTTAACATGAGCAGAGGTTAATTAAGTCTATCTTATGCTACTTGGCTTATAAAAGACATAATCTAGGTTACCTTTGAAAACACTGAAAATTTTCACCAGTAGATACTTTATACACTTAAGAAGATGAATTTTTTTAGCTAAAATCCTAAATACCAAGGCTTTGTTTGGTACAATTGTGCGGATGTTGTACTTGTATGAAATATATGTAAAATGTAAAATTTTGAAGCACATTTCTGATGTATTATTCAAAATTATTTTTCAAAAAATTAAAGATGAGAAAAATTGTTCCAAGAAGTTGGGGTTGGAGAAACATTATTTTGGCATTAGCATTTAAGAATAAAAATGGTGTTTATGATTGGGATAATTATAGGAGAACTATGCCCATTGATGGTGGTCAACGATGACTGGTGATTGTTGTTGGCAATAACTATTGGTGGTGATAGATAATAATTGTTGTTGGTGATTGGCTTTAAGCTTTTAAGCTTAATTATTTTTTTTCTTTCCTATGATGAGAATAAAGTTTTATTTATATAGTATTGGATGGGTATTTTGATAAATTTAACTAAAATCTCAAAAGAGTTCAACGAACGATCTGTAATGATTCTCTTGATCATAATTCATTTTTTTAGGATTTAAGTGTCTTAATTGTCTTAGATTTAAGTGATCTTGGGCTTGTTAGGTGTCTTTCATTGAGGCGCTCGATTTAACTATAAGCATATCAGATTCGACAATCATCTGATCCTTCAATTAATACTTTGAAGTTTTCAATTATATTTTATGGGCATGATTTGAGCTCATTTGGAATCGATCAAATCACTCTGCGGTAGGTTCGTTTCATCGAGACATTTCTTTTAACTATAAATTTATTAAAATTAGAGTTCTAATAATCATGTTTTTAATTTCATAAGATTTTAATACATATGTTATCTCGAGATCCGTACTTAATTGATTAGATTTTATAATGACATTTCAAGTCTAAGGGAGAGATTTCAAATATATCATATGTAGTCTTGAGATATGTTGAACCGACCAAAAGCGGTATAAAAGTTTGGCTAAGTTTTTCTGATTCAAAATTCTGGTTTAAAAGATTTAAAAAACTATTTGCTTTTGCTTTTTAAAAGGGCTAAAATGGAGTTTTAGTGAGATGGAGCTAAACGTAGTTTCAAAAGACACTATTCAAACGGTATCAAAATTAAAATTCACGCTCTCAAAAGCAAAACGCACAAAAAAAGCCCTCTCAAACCAAGCTAAGTGGGATGGCAATTTTGTATTGATCTAGAGGTTGCCTTCAAATATGACCTACCCTAGCTATCTTCCATGTTTCTAGTTCACACTTACAATCAAATATATGTCAAATTACTTCAAACATAGTTTTTTGTGTTGAGTCCTTCCATCAATATTGGTGCTTATCCAATTGTTGAATAATCTACATGATTTTCAGAAAACTCATAGAGGATGGAGTGAAAAAATGATAGACATATCAGAAGAAGATTCATCGTAAGTATCTCACATCTTTTCATTGGGAAATAAAATAATTTTTTGGAAAATTCTTCTTCAGCTAATTGCAACAAATTTGGTTCTTTTTAATCAGTTTTCTCTTTGTTTTATCACCACAACCCACTCCTGCCTCTCTATTGTATTTGAGAAAACGTTGCCAGTGAGCTGAGAAAGAAGAAATTGCAAAGCTTGGACAAATTGAAGTGTGTCCCAGAGCACTTGAGCTTACTCATCAGATTGCCAAGAGAATAAGCATTGATGGCGGTGGAGCTCTCGTCATAGACTATGGGAAAAATGAAATTATTTCAGACAGTTTACAGGTTAATTTCTTAATCTAAAACTTTCTTTAAATTGATGAGAGTTCTCATATTTTAATTCTTTTGTATCTGTCTAGCATCTGTAAGATGAGTTTCCTAACAGAAGGAAATCATGATGAAAAGACAGAATTAAGTTATTATGAGAGGAATTAATATTTGAAGTGAAGCGCTAATTCTCAAAACTGAACTACTTAGTGAAATAAAATCACTTTCATATATAAACTATAAACATTTGCATCTTGCTTGGTGAGAAAAAATGGCATTATGAGTCCTCCATATGTCGATGAATATCCTATTGAATTCATTGAGATGGTTCACTGACAGGAAGAGTTATTCAAACACATTCTTCATATAAAAAAAAAAAAAACTTTTTTTAATTTTATTTTTTAGAATGTAGGAGATAAGTTTTAGCAAACGAAGCCTAGCTGAGTAAAATATTTTTTGCGAGATTTACATACATAGCACACACTTCTTAAGCATTTACATATCTAACAACTAAAGTTTGATAATTACAAATTTATCATTTTTTCTATGTATGAATAGGCGCATTTCACTCTTGATGATGTTATTTTTGATGTAATATTAAAGATTTAAATATTATTTATGTAAATATGAAAGGTTAGGTGTTGGATATATCAATATTTAAGAATCGTGTGCTATATATAAATACCTCAATTTATTTTTATTTTATTTTTTTGATTATGGGAATTGTACATCTCTTGAGTCTTCTACATCTCAGAATTTAGACCCTCAAGTGAGGTGAGGAATCCCCTCAAGTGTCTTGTGTATCTTTTTTAAGGCATTACATTGAAAAATAGGCCAGTGTTTCTCATAAAATGACAAGTGCCTATGATGCAGGAGTTATAGTAGAGCTATAGTGAAAGCTGTTAAGCTATATATATATATATATATATGATTTTATTTCAAATTTTCAATTGCTTTCTTCTTAAAGCAAATCTAATTAATGTGATTTTGTTATTTAATCAAACCATCTGTTCCCCACATGTAAACTAGATAATGACCCACCCTCTATATCATTTTGTTCCGAAGGCCATTCGAAAACATAAGTTCGTTCACATTCTCGACGATCCTGGTTCGGCTGATCTGAGCACATATGTCGATTTACGCCATTCAAGCTTCGGTAGGTTCTTTTCTCTCAAACAGCTATATATCAAAATCATTTTCATTTGGACAAAAAACACATTTTTCACCCAATACTCCTATATTTTGCAGAAAATATATCAGTTTATGGCCCAATCACACAGTCCCAGCTTTTAGGTTCTCTTGGCATAAACTTTAGAGTTGAGGCTCTCTTACAGAACTGCACTGAAGAACAAGCAGAGTCACTGAGGGCAGGGTACTGGAGATTGGTGGGAGATGGTGAAGCTCCATTCTGGGAGGGGACTGATGAGCTAAAGCCTATTGGTATGGGCTTGAGGTATCTGGCAATGGCCATTGTGAACAAGAAGCAAGGTATTCCTGTTCCTTTTTGAGTAAAATGATCATTTTTCTTGCTTGAATTGATTTGAAAGATAGCTTTTAGTATTTTCTTTGGAGAACATATTTTTATCTTGAGCTATTATAAGTCATATATATATATATATATATATATATATATATATATATATATATATATATATATATATATATATATATATATATATATATATATATATATTAATGAGGATAAAATTGATTTATTTAGAGCATTATAATGAATACATGTTTTTAAATAACTTTTGTTTGGTTCATTTCAGATTTATATTTTTTGCAGTCGAATTATTTTGATTTTACAGAGGTTCTAATCCATCTTCTATTAATGGGCTTATCAAATGACTTGGGCCAGTTCATAAGCACAAGTCTCTAAAGGTTATAATGGGCCTTGGACTAAATCGACTTTGAGCCCATGACCGCATTACAAATTACAAAATTTTCTATAACATATGTTATTCTAAGAGAATTTAAGAATAATATAATATAGTTTTAAATGATCTTTCATTAATAGAATATTGTCTTCCTTATGATGAGAATAAATTATATAAGGAGTTCTTCTTATATATATTTTTAATTTTTTAATTAACTTAAAATAATAATGTATATTTAGTTGTTCTCAATTTGGCAAGCACTTGGACATAATCCTAAAGGCCTTTTAATTAACTTAAAAGTGATTATTACCTTAAAAATATAATATAGCTAATCGTGTTGTGATCATTTCATGGGTTTATGACTATGTTATTCAAATTTAACTTTTGATCATGCCAAATTGATCGATTCAAATGAATATATGGTCCATGCCCAATCTAGTTCACCAACAACTATGTCAATCACAATTGGAATGGACAAAGTAATTGAACTTTTATGTCTATTATCAAAGTTAGACGATGATTCAAATCAATATACACATCTAATCTTAACCTAGTGGTTGAGAGCGTAATGTCATGAGTTAGTTGTTCAACTTTAGCACCTCCTCTTAATACTAACTTAACATTTCCCACACATGCCAAGAACACTCACACAGAGATGGAAAGAGATATCTAGGTGAAAGAACTTTCACTAAATAAAGAGAGATGTACAAGGCTTAAGGTACATTAGTTTCTTAAGGGTCCCCATAAGTTGGTTACAAATGAGAGGGAATGTTCTATTTATAGCTCTCCTCCCATATACGAAAACATTCTATAATACACTACATCATTCATGTGTTTGGTGTTCTCTTGAATACTCCACATAATTCATATACATCTACTATAATCTAAAGAGTTTTAGATACTCCTAGGTCATTTCACAAATATTTAAACTATTTTAGAACATTCTAGAATCTTATCAATTATTCTTGATATATCTAGAAAGTTTTAAAGAATTATAGAGACTAGAATATTCTTGAAACATCTAAAATATTCTAGTAGCTTAGAATCTTCTAGACAAATCTAGACTTATGTAGAATCTTTCAAAATCTTTAAACATCATGTGAGTCTACTTTTTATATATGAGAATCTTTTGGCCATATTTGTGATGTCACATCCATAGGAGTTTAGCCAAACCTTTTGGCCCAACTTTAGAGTGTAATATCTAGCTTTCAATTAAGATATCTTGGATTAAAGTTCATGCATATGAGTTTACAAATAAATTCACTCAATGTCCCTAAAAAATAACTTACAAGTATTTAATACTTGTTCAACAAATATCTTACATATTTTACATAAGTAATCTCAAATATTATTTTTCATGTATCACTAGGATCTCTTTAGCATAAGGTCATGAACTATTTTGAGTTGATCTCACTCCAACATTAGATAATGTCAAACAATCAATTTGAATGTTTTGTCATTCTAACCCTCTAATTCTCACTCCCTTATTTATCTCTTTTCGAGCAAAATAATTAATGCATGAAATTATGCTCTCTCTCTCATATAAATGAATAAAGTAAGCTCAAATCTCCTCTAACTTGAGTTTTAGTTTAACTAATTCATTGAATTTGAGCACAATGTTACAATTTTAAGTCTACTCATTTATTATAAAGGAATAAAATGAGATTCCAAATAAACTTATTTTTATAATAAAATCAATAATACTAAAAATGTAAAACAAAATATTGAGAAAATTAAAGAGAGATAATTTTTAAATTTTGTTAGTTCCTTTATATATAAATTATTAAAATTAATACTTTTAAGTATATTTCACATCATTAATTATTAAATCGATTCAAAAGTTGATAAATTGAAATCTACTTAATTTCATTTTTAAATTTGATTTCGGTCTGATATACTCGCGAAGTAATATGATCATATTTTCTTATAAGGATAATCATACATAAAAATGGGAGGTGCCACGGTTTTATAACATGTTCCGATGTTCGATGGACGTGAGCGTATCGATTCAAATTCCAGTGCCCCATCACTTTCTTCCCTAAATGCAAGAATTTACGGCGGCCTTATGATTCTTCCTCAAGCCATGGGCGGGAATTTGCTAAGTCCACTGAAGAAGGGAGTTCAATCGTCACAAATCGCCTTTCATCGAGAAACTGAGAGTCCTCCTCAAATTACTATTTCCGAGTGGACAACCATGGTTATTTTGCATCATCATGGTTATCTGTCCTTCTCTAAATCTTCGTTTGTAATAGATAATGAGGTAAGAGTTTTAGTTAGTTATGCAAGGGGCAAAATCACCTTTTCTTGTTCTAAGAAGTAGTGAATCTTGATTTAGTTTCGGTGCTGTGGTTTGACGATAGGGTTTCTTGATCTAGTAGTTGTTTAGGAACAAGTAGGATTTAAGGCAAGATTTAGTTTATCTTATAAATATGGATTTCATAAATCTTACGACTGCTGAATAATAATATCTGTTTGGTAGTCAACATCTTTAGTATGAGATGCAAGAGTAGTTACTAAATTCTATACCTTCAAATCTAATAGCAGGATTAAATCCAATATTTAGGCCAAATATAACGAATTACGGACTTAAGAAAAATCTAAAAGACTAGTCGGATGATTTTACGATATACGATGTAAATCTTGGATTAGTTCTACAAACTAAAGATCTTCGAATCGGTGAAAATTCTTGTTTTTCCCGTTTTATTTGTTGCAACCTTCTACAATTTGATTAGTTTGAATGGCTTGAAAATATGATATAAGATGTCTTTTGCTTGGCAAATGTCATAGCATCTACTCTGTTAGATGATACATCAATATGCTTTTCTACATAAGATGAATTTTTTTTTGTAGTGTACAATAAACAAAAATAGTTGAACAAGAACAATCAAAATTATAAAAGGACCTTGTTTGTAATGTCATTGATAGAACTTTTTTTTTCATTTATGGACCTAACATTCTCAAGGATACTTATATAATAGACGGTTGCTACGAGCAAAATGAGAGCACATGTAAACTCTTTGCCCATGAGGTAAAGCCTCTCCTTGAGGGCATTCTTCGTGGAGATAATTGCAGTGTTATTGCTTATGGTGTTAAAGGAAGTAGAAAAACCCAATTGATTCTGGTTTGTTATATTGCTTATCTTGATCATTTATATATATATACCTTGTGTATTTGCATAAATGCTTATATATTTCACGTGCTTTATCTTTTTATTAAATAAGTAGGGTTACATGGAGAGTGCTTGATGATGACATTTTGTGAAATCTTCTCTTATATTGAAGAAGTGGGTGGCTCCGACTATATGCTATGAAATTTATAATGATCATATATATGATCTCTTGGATAAACAAGAGGTCCAGGATTTTAGAAGATTACGAAAAGGATTGATTCAAAAAGGGGCTTTCTAAGGTGACAATAAAATTTTAAAAATAGTTATCAGTGGTATGAATATCAAAGTTATTACCCAAGTACTTTCTTAATTTTGTTTAAATTCCTTTTTGATCCCTGTGAAATCATCTCGATTTTGAGAACTACTATTTTCACATAAGCGGTAATCTTCCACGGAAGGTTGAAAATGATGTCAAAGTCAAAAGTCATAAAGGCGATCATGTATGTTCCTCGATTGATAAGGAATCAAAAGTTTCTCACATTGGAAAGCTAAACTTCATGGGTTGGCGGTAAAATGTAGATTACCATTATTCTTGTTTTGTTCTTAAGTTTATCTCATATTTTTCTTGAAATCGGGGATCTGAGGAAGTTCAAAAGAGAACTAATGAAAAGCTCTTTTATCTAACTAAAATTAAAATTAACATTATCGTTTGATATTGTGAGTCTGATAAATGGTGATAAATCATACATTCCATACCAGAAACAAAATTAACTAGATTGTTGCAAGATTTTTTATGCCGCACAAACGTCGTCTAACATGTTTGGTGAGCTCAAACTTTTTTTTCTAGTTGAGTTCATAAATCTTGTGGTTCTTGATTAACACACTTCATTTAAAGGAGTCAGGTTTATGCCTCAAACTTTTTTACGTGATTAGCAGCTTGGATGTCAATTTGTCGATAAAGCATGACCTTCTAATCTTAGAAAGAATCTAGAAGATATTTTCCATCAAATTCTTCTATTGGTGGAATTCATCCATTAGATAAAACAATGATAAAGCAGGGAATTTATCAATTGGGATCAAGCAGAAAGAGGATCAAGGAAAATATATCTTCAACTAAAGGAAGGTATGATCTTTGAATTTCACTGCTCTTCTTTGTTTCATGTTAATAGTTTAATATAACCATGTTTTATAATTAACAAATTCATTCTGTATGATTAAATTAAAAGTAAAAAAATCCATGTTATTCAAAGGAAAGGTATGAGATATACATGGATATTAATATTTTAAATAAAAAATAACATTTGATCATTATATATTTTCTTTTGTTTTTACAGAAAGTTGATTAATGCAGCTAGTCCTCTTATGAAAACTCAGAAATTGAAAAAAAGTATGCAATGAAGAGGTATTAGTCTAAGTTAATCTGATTCATTTTGCTTCAATACTTATATTGCTTGCATAATTTGAGAATATATTATCATGTCTGAAATTATTGATCATAAAAACAGATTGGGTATAATAGTTTTTATTTTATTTTTGCCAATTAAAGCAAAGTAAATTTATATGTAATGATTTAAAATTATCATAAACACAACCTATCAATGTGTGGGAAACTTTTCTTGTTTTAGATGGTTCTATTTTTCAATTTTTTGAACTCAAATTATAATGCAATATTATTCTTTGTATGCATGGATTATTATTATTTTTCTCAATGAAATAATTTTTATGTTGTAATCTTGAGCTTAATTAATGTATGAGGGCGATGGTTCCAATGTTGCTTCAATTTCTAGTGCATTGAAATTGGTATTATTTTACTACACTTAAAACTAAGTTTCTGAAACTTGAAATCTTTCTATTGTAAGATATTTTTTAGCTTAATTAGTTTTATGTATGTAGGAAAACTCAACAATGGCTAGAATCACAGGCTCATCCATGACCAAAAAGGTAGGATATTATTAGTTCCTTTCATGTTTGTTAAAGAATGATAATGCAATTTTGAATTTCAAAATCATATATGAATTGAAGTTATCTGATCCTTTTAACTATAATGTAATGTTCATATGGAAATTGTCTTGAGAACAACTCTTATTCAAGTTTATGCACATGTATTAAAATTTTTCTTTATTTTCAAAGGATGTCTCTATACCAGTTGATCATATTCAACAAAGTGTCAATAGTCCTCTTTCAATTGACATGAAGTTATCTAATAGTCGGAAGGTATGCTAAATATTTTTCTCAGATAAGATGTAGATGTGACCAACTATTTGGTTTTTGGTATATTCTAATATGATGCATTTTTTTTACTGTTTTTTAGGTTATCACATGGAAAATGATCAGCATAATTCATGCTTTGAAAGTGGTAACGTTCACCAACCTTGGCGAGCAGTTAAGAGAGATATCAAATAGATTTAAAACTCTGAGCTCTCAACCCATAAGCAAGTGTGCATGAAAGACAGATGGGTCATGTAGTATGCAATTTACAATAGATAGTGTGGAGCCTAAAACTCCAAGATTAACGTTAAGTTCAAACCTTGATTGCAATTCAATGGTTGAGAGTTTTGCTACTCCACAAGAAAAATTCAAAACAAGAAGTACCGGATTAAAGGTGATCACAAATATGGTTTGTAGTGATTTCATCTTACATGATTTTTTAAGCATATTTTTATTTTAGTTTTTTGTTTTTGTCATTCAGAAATCATTGGTCGATGAATGTTTGGATTTCTTAAATAGTGCTAGCAAGTGAGTATTATCATCCTTTGTTTAACCTACTTTTAAGTTGAATATGTAAATGTGTCGTTACAGTGATTATGATAGACATTTACTTTCTTTTAATGAAAACTTATCACTTCTATGTTGTTGGATGAACAACAACAACAACAACAACAAGCCTTAATCCCACTAGGTGGGGTCGGCTACATGAATCCTTCGTCTCCATTGTGTCCTATTGTGTTTCAAATTCTCATTTAATTCAAGTATACTAAGATCATTTTTTATACATCTTAACCAAGTCTTTTTAGGTCTACTCTACCTTTCTTAACATAAGCAAATCTAATGCATCTACTCTCCTAATTGGTCATGACGACGCTTTATGTGGCCAAACCATCTAGGCGACTCTCCCTAATCTTATCTTTGGAGCTACTCCAACTTCTTCCAACATACTCATTTTGCATTCTATCTCTAAGAGTAAAGCCACTCATCCACGAGCATCCTCATCTGTAACACTTAACTTAGACTTATGCTTCTCTTTTGTGACATTCTATATAAGTCATTGCAGGTCTTACCACCATCTTATAAAATTTTCCCTTAAGTTTAAGTGAAACTTTTCTGTCACATAATAGGCGATGCATTCCTCCACTTCAACCATCCAACTTGAATTCTACTAATAACATCTCCATCTATTTCACCATCATTTTGAACAATAGAGCCTAAATATCTGAATCGCTCACTCTTATTATTTCTTTTAATATTTTAAATCAAAATTTACCTCTTGGTTGTTTTTCTCATTATTTCTTTTATTCATATTACTTTGATGAGATAATTTCTTATTTTTATACTTGCATGTTTGTTGACTTCAATATGAATTCTACAAGTCGAAATGTGCTAACATAGCAAAATTGACGGACTACGGATATGGTATTACGCGAATCATTGTTGAAATAATCAAATTATCGTCAAAATCAATTAAAATGACTTATGATCACAAAGCAGACTGTCATTGCATCCAGAAATTGAAATCACTTTGAATAGACATCCATATTGACTTGAGTTGCCACGTAAAGAATTTTGTTAAAAGTCTATTTTTGAGGCAATGACACAAATCGAGAAGTCATGAGTCAACTAACACTTGTCCCATCAACCGCTAGTCCATGTCGGTAGTGGTAGGTTGCCATAACTTATCCCATCCATCCCCATCTGTCAACTAATTGGTTTCCATGTGACAATTATCCACTTACACTCATCTCCGTCATTTATGCTTCACTCAAATCTTGGGACGCTTCTAGACTCCAAACTATACCTTGAACTCTCTACTTGCACACTCTCCCTTGAGCCTCACCACTCACTATACCCCTACTCTCCACTTTCATACTTACTCTCCTCACTAGACTTTCTCTCCACTCGTATACTGCCACTCATTAGATCTACTCTCACTTTAACATTCCTCTTACTATATACTCTCCCTTGACTTGAAGTATTTCACAACTCCTAAACTCTAAACTCACTGGACCTTATAAGGACCCTTCTCTCACTCAGACTCTACTCTCTGCTCACTATACTACTTTCACTCTTCTCACTCGTGGACTCTAGTCTCCACTTGCTTTGGGAGTATAGTCTTGTCAGGATCTACTCTCCACTCACTTTCTCACTGCCTCACTCCTTACTTAAGCCCTCTCACTTCTGCCTACTTCCCAACAACAACCACCACCTCCAAATAGCCCTCATCTCCTCTCAACCCAAACAACTACCTCTCGCCCTCCTTAAGATTTGTGACATATGCTTCGATTTGCATGATAGGTATAAAATGCACAACTCAGAACCCTTAAACTTGATTGCGGCATATTTTTGGTGTGAGCAATTGCATACTTTTCTTAGCAAGGAAACTTCGTATACATGTAAGCCACATTGCACTTTTCTCGACTATATATATATATATATATATGTATATATATATATATATATAGATATATATATATACATACATATATATATAAGAAAGTCGAGAACTTGAAGGAATTTAGCCCAAACTATAGACATTAAAATTCTTAGAATACTCAACAAAATTGAATGAATTGAAATAAAATGAACTAGACATCCCCTCTATTTATGGTCAAAGAAAGATGCCTTGCGGGGCTCATTAAATTACATTTAAAACATGTAAAAACAAAAATCACTGCCTACAGGTTTATTTAAAGCATATGTAGATAAATTTCACCGCTTAAATAAAGCTAAAAAAATTGAAAGAGCGTCTAAAGGAATCCAAGATAGAATCTAGTTTATAAAGTATAAGTTGATTTCAAATCTTTACCTCCACCGGATTCGCAACGCTTCTTAAAGTATCTTAAAGTAACCTTGCATTCAAATTCATCGCATTAAAATACATACAAGCTATCAAAGTTTTAAATGAAACAAGTATTGCATTTATTGCGAGGCACTCAAATATTCAGTTCGAGACATTGAGATGTGTGCAAATAACCTAAAAGGTTGACATTTATATGCAATATGAGACAAAATTAAGATTAAATGTAATATTTTGAAGATCATGCAATTAAGTCTGAAACAAACTCGCATGGCCCAATGACATGTTTTAAATGTTGCATAGGACATGATGAATATGTGACATGTTTCATCATGTTCATCCAACCATATAAATGCTTAGAATATTGCTTGAGGAATCAAAATCAATCTAAATTCAATCTTGTCTTAAGAATTACACATTATCTATTCATAAACTTACATCTAAATTCATTCAGTCATGTGTATTCTTGATGGACGTTTCATGATATGATGAATACATAATCAAACCAATCCTCCTCTTTAAAGTGACTAGAGTTGACATGATTGATTTGTTAAATGCTTGATTAAAAGAAGAAAATATTATTTTACATTTGCATATGACCATCAAAGATATTAATTAGGAAAATTCATATTCAAATTTATAAAATTTGTGTTTTCATGATAACATATAAAGATAGCGAATATGATTATAAATTTTAATTATATATCTAATTTTTTGCTAATTAAAAAGCAGAGTTGATAAGCCATCACGATTGTATTGAATAAGCATCTCTGGCGGGTTAGATATCACCATCAAGTTACACGAAATTTAGTATAAAATCAATCTATGATCAAATTAAAAAAATATATAATCTTAAACTTGAGATGATTAAATGAAATTCAACATCTAAAAGTTTAAAGCATAAGCACTCAATCCTCCTTTCAGTAAATGTTCATAGGAGTGATATTAAAAAAAATTATAACTCACAAAGGAGTCAATAGTGTATTTATTATATTCACACTCAAATGATCTCATTAAGGGCGTGGCTTGTATCATTCGTGTGATTTAGCCGGTAGGATTCATATAGATCGATTACGTCTTTCTAATGGGTGGCTCGATAACCTTACTATATTACAATCATGTATGCTGAAATGACTCTCTCTTGAGTTGTGAACCATAGGGTGTTCCTAGGGCAAAAAACTCATCATTAGCTAGGTAAACTTAAGATTATCTCCTTGAGAAATATTGCTAGATACAAAGTATCCTTGGATGATGCAACTCATGGCTGCTAACAAGGATCCTTTGGTCAGGTTGGGTTGATTACCTCCTCTAACAAGGTAAACTCATGACCACGATAACTCAGAATGATGGAACTATGAGAACTTGATCAGGCGTGAATGGTTCATTCCCCCAACCGTTCGCTTTAAGTTAAAAGATGATAAAGTATATATATATATATATATATATATATATATTTCTTCTTCATTTCTTATGCTAAACGTTAACGATCTAACAATTGTAGGCTTTGGAAAATCGCCACCGACCTCCCGACAAATTGTGAATAGAATTGAAGAGAGCAATTTAAAGTGTTAGTGTAATTTTCAGAAGAGACCTCTCGATAAGACACTACCCAGAGCTTTTTCCCTCATTTGGTGAGGACTTTAGATATTGTTCCAGGTTTCCTATTACCCCTCCCAAGTGAGAGAACTTTTGATTAAGGCATGTGGAGTTTCAGAATTTAGATTATGAAATTCACCATTTAAACGAATGGTGGGGAATGATGATATGCGGTAGATCCCATGGTTGGTCATCCAGGGTGATCACAGTCACTTAGTAGGAGGTAGTCCCCAACTAGAAGGATCCTTGCAAACACATGGGTTACGTCTTCCAAGAAATCGTAACTGGGTGGTGTTTGTCAGGAGACATGTTTTAGTACCTTACGAGGCTTGCTTGTCTATCAAGTATATGATTCACAACTCAAGTAGCCATTGGGCATACACAATCGTGATCGTAATATAATTGAACTGTAAATCACTCGATCAGATAATCTATATATGTCAATTCAAGGTTATTCCGATGAATTGAGTAATTGACTTTAAATTGAGCATACAATCCTATGATTCCTTCATTTAGGTCTTTTTTAAATTGATTTTTGAATTAAGTAATTGACTTTAAATTGAATTTTATGCCGACACGATTAGATAATCAATATATATATGTCAATTCAAGGTCATTCGATGTTTGAGCAACGCGATCGTTTCGGTTGGAGGTCGTTTGGTTTGGTATGTGTCAATGAGTGTTCAACTCAAAATGCAGCTTTCGGCAAGCGGCGTTCATGTGACTGCGGATTGAGTGCAAATAGTCTTGAGCGGTTTTGTTTCTAATGTGATCAATTTCAGCGAAGGTCGTTTGGTTTTCGTCGGCGCTCCCCTATCGATGGCGCGTTGATGGCGAATCACTTGATTAGTCGATCGCGTGCAATATTTATATTTATATTTACGCGATAGTAAAATCCGTTCGTCGATTGAAACTCATTTGAGTTAATTTTGGCGACGTCCTGTGTATGCCGTCTCGATTTGTGTATTGTCTCTTCAAATCATTCGACATTTGCTGCTTCGTTCGAATTAAGCGGACCGTTTGATAGTTTTGATGTTTGAAATAACGACGATCAATTTCATGAATGGAGGTCGTTGGACGTCGTCGCGGCTTTCGACTCCATATGCGTCGACATTAAGCTTCGATCGATGCTCTTTGGATTATGCAATATATATTTTGACTAGTTTCGGCGTTACGACGCGGCGAAGTCCGGATTCGTCGATCGGATGTCATTTCACCGATGGCGTCAGTGCATTTGAGCTCGATTTGCCTGCCTAGTTTCGAATTTGACTTATGGCTTGACGGACTTATGACACATATGTGGAAACAACAATTAGTCTCAATCGATCTCAACATTAGGAGATATAATTAATTATGGGTATGCTTATAAGAAACTTAATAATTAGTTTTCACAAAATGAGTGAAATTTGGATAATGGCTCTACTGTTTCATCGCCTTTTGAAAATTTATTCGACAATAATCTAAACTCATTTAATTAGGGGTGTGCATTATTTAGTTTTAACCAAAAAAATCAAACAACTTTGTTGCGTGAGATTCGGTAGAATAAAAGTTCTGGCAGCTTTGGGAGTCCAAAGACATACGTTATTTAAAGGAATAATAAACCAATTTTACGTGGAAAACCTCAAAGAGGGAAAAATCACGGCTGCGATAAAAGCTTCCGTATATCATTTTAGTCTGAATCTTCCGGGGATTACAGAATGTGAAAGTGGAATAGTTCTTAGTAATAACAGCGTTGCGGTTGGCAACGATGTTGGCAACGAAGTTGAATGACGATGTTAACGAAGTTGATGTTGCAGCGAAGTTAACGCAGTTGTCGAAGTCGGCAACGAGTTAATGAAATTGGATGGCAGCGAGGATGTGATGCGGCCGGTGGTTGGCCCTCAGTGGCGATTGTGCTTGGAGGATCTTTAGAGCTCTCTCTCTCTCTTCTCCTTCACCCCTCCCCTATGAGGAGAGCTTTATAGATTGGAGGAGTGGCGTCTCTGTAAATACATACAAAACCCGTACCACTCCACTTCATCGGACGGCTCAAAATGATCCCCTTGATCATATGATGTATTTTGTGCATTTGAATGCTCAAATGAAATTAATTATAAGATCTTTCTTGCTTGGTTCGAGACGCTCGATTTATATAAACACTTCATATTTGAGGTATTTGGGGTTTAACCATATCCAAAGGATATTTTAAGAGCTTGATCTCGACCGGTTTCAACTTGGATCGACTTGCTTTTAACATCAAGATTTGTGCTTGATTAATAGTATTTTAAGTGTCATATCGGTTCTTTTTTTGGATTTCATTATTTCAATCATCCATAAAAATATATGAAAATAGCAAATTTTCAATGAAATTTGGTCCAGATTGCACATTTTGAGAGAACAGATCTTCATAGGACAATTATGATATTAGGCGATGCGTAGAGCGCGCGTGTAGGTATCTGGCCGCGAGATTCGGATTATCCGGTCGCGAGCTCGGTGCGCATCGGTGATGGTAGCGCGTAGCCTGCACGCATGGTGGCCCGTGGGGCGCCCTCATTATGCAGCGCCCATGGTGCCTTCGCGTGGTCATGATGGTCAATGGATATGGTCAGCTGAAACGGGGATCTGGTCGCTGATTCTGATCGCGTGGTACGGGTCAGCAATGGGGATGGTCGAACGGAGGAGCGGTGGTCTGGTCAGCGGCCGGTTAGCCTCGAGCTACGTTCAGCGGTTTTGCGGGGTTCGCGCGCCGCATCTGGCAGCGGTGGCGGCGGTTCGCTGCGACATGTCTTGAGGCGGCGAGGCGGTTCGACCGTGGACCGGCGGTCATGCGTCAGGACCGGCTCATGCCGGCGACCGGCATGAACAATGCGACATGGGCAAGCGAGCGCCGCAGATATCGCGGCGGGCAGTGCGCCGGGCGAATGACGGTTTTACGGTTTTAGGCGGTTTTACCTTTTGCCTAGAAGGGTCTATAAAACCCCAGGGCGGAAAAGCTTCTCTTCTCTTCTCTTCGTGTGGTTCGTTTGGAGTCGATCAGGCCGCGGTACCATCGTTGTTCGGTTTCCCTCGAAGAGGCGTCAACCATAGACCGTCCGGGTTTGGAAGCGATCAAATTACACGTCGTTGTTCCGGTTTCCCTCGAAGAGCGTCAACCGCCACCGGACCGTCCGGGTTTGGAGGCGATCAAGACCCACGGTACTTACGTTGTTGTTCCGGTTTTCCCTCGAAAGAGGCGTCAATCGGCCTCGTCGGACCATCTGAGTTTGGAGGTGATCAAGTCCTGCGGTTCCAACTTTTTTTGTTAGGAAATTTGATTTCTCACAACTTTATTGGATGATTCAGCAGTTGATAACCGCCAAGATGGCGAGGGAGCGTTAGCTAGGAACTATCGCTCAAACGACAGTTTGGCGGTAATTTATGAGCATCATCGAGGGGAATATCTTCTCTCTCTTTTTTGTCTTTTCTCATATGTATGTGTATCCTTTTTGTCGGTCACGAAAAATTTTATATAAGTATCCGTGAGAGCCAAGGAGGAGCGTTAGGGTGAGTGAGTTGCTTTTACAAAATTCTCGATTTTTTGTCGTTTCTCCTTCTTTATTTATTATGTATTTTCACGGGGGTGAGAAAACTCATAGTCGACATTCTGACGATATACCATCCACATCGATAGTTTAATGGTGAATGTTTTCTTAGTTGGTGGCCATTGTTGCCAAAAGTCGATCGAGCGTTCACCTCAGGTAGTACTTTCTTGTTTCGAGATGATTCTTTGCGGATTCCCTTTGGCTCTTGAGTTGATTGAGATATTCAAAATATGTGGTAGCTTTGTCGCTTTCATTTCGAGCTTTAATGGTCATCGTCGGTTTGACGTCACTTTGAGAGCGTGGTGTTACTTTGAACATCAAATACTGTGTCGAATGCTTTACATGATACCCAGGGTGTTTCTTATCGTATAAAGAATTGGATAGAATTTTCACGGGATCAATCCAGAAATTGGTTTAATGGATTCTTTTTTTGTGAAAAATGAGTGGGGCCTTCGAGAGATGGGGAAGATTGAATGACCTTCCGATCCATTTTGATGTGAGAATGAGATCCGGCAACTCTTAATATCCACGATGTAGGAAGCTTGACATGAGTTACACGCATTGGCAAATATATAGTTGAAGATAGAATGTTCAAGGTTGGCCTTCTATCAGGCGGAGAGATCTCATTCTTTTCCATTAAAGAGATCAAGTAAAGGTGATGAAAGGTCTCCTCATATTCATAGGGTTCTTTCAAGCGTCCAAATCGAGGTGGTGGCAATGTTTCTTCCCAAGAAAAGAAGACATCTGAAGTGACTTTAGATATGTGAAGAAGATGTTCTCCCAGTTGACCTCGAGTTTAGTTGTTTCAACTCATGATGGGGAGTTCGTTTCAAGCCATTCGAAGGTGTTAAATCACATATGTCTTGGGCGTCAGCGGCGGATGAATTGATGCGTTGTCTTCCATTCTTTCTTCTTCTTTTCTTTTCTTTTATGTAATGATTTTTTTTTTTTATAGGTAACTCAAACATTAGAGATGTCTCATTTGGGTGTCTTTAGATGAGTGAAATCTTGAATTTATGAAGATAAAATATATCAGAGTATGAAAGATGAGTATTAAAGCCAAAGAAGTGGCGACTTTGGAGGATCAGTGGGTCTGAGAGCTAGCGAATATATGTCCCTTTCTCTCCAGTGTCAGGAGGTGGAGCGCACTCGTGATGAGCTGATTGAGGTGAGGACAGAGACTCGTTAGAAAGAGAAAAGACTTAAGGCATTTACTGCCGAGAAGAGAGCTCTCGAACTGGAGAAGAAAGCATTACATGATCGCCTTTTTGAGAAGGAGCATAAAATGTCAGAAGCAGAAGCAAATGAAATCTCCTTGAAGGCGGTGGAAGACTTTAAGAACTCCCTGGCTTATCTCGGTATACTCAAAGACCATGTTTGAAGCTTGTCATATACTTGATGTTGAAGTGAAGGACTTAGACCAATGTTTAGAGGAGGGCTTCATCCAGGATTCCTAAAGGAATCGCTTCATAGAAAGGCAGAGTATTGAGGATCTCTCACCAAGTATCCAAGACTCTTCGTCGGAGAGAAGTTGTTGAGAGTGAGTCCAAGGAGTATCTCTAGTGGTGAGGAGGATGTTGATATCACCAAGCGATATGATGTAGCATCACTTGAGGATGCATTTTTTTTTTATGTATTGTTAGTGTGTGTATCTTGATTCTTTCTTATATCATCATGTTAATGCTATCAAATTTTTTTTTTTTTAGATGATACGCTCTTATTTTATTTTTATCCGGTGTAATTGGTGAATATCGCTCGACGACGCCACAGGATGAGGTTGAATTGAATCCTCGATTTTGACCTATCCAGGGTTGTTTGTCGAGTCTCCGATGGCGTTAACTGTATGGAAGAGGGTGAGGAGTCCACCAAGGACCTTTTGACCTATCCTAAGTTGTTTGTCGAGTCTTCGATGGCGTTAACGTGTGGAAGAGGCGGTGAGAAGTCCACAGGACCTTTTGACCTATCCTAGGTTTGTCAGTCTTACGATGGCGATTAACCTGTGGAAGAGGTGTGGAAAGTCTTGGGATTGATCATGCTTCGATTGAGATATAACGTGAGTTGTATATTTCTCAAGTGGGAGAATTAAATGAAGAAGAAACAAGTTGGTAAGAAGAAAGTTATAAATTCATTACTCTGATAAGTTCAGTGATATAATCATAAGACGATTTTAACACGGATATGAGTTTTAAGAGAAAATGACGACGACAACAACAACAACAACAAGTCTTTATCCTACTAAGTAGGGTTGGCTACACAAAGGGGAAATGATAAACGAGACAAAATAAAAGCTGCAATAATTATGCGGTAGAATTCGATAATATTTTGAAATTCTCGGTGTTCCAAGTTCGAGGTAAAATTTTTCCCTCACGAATCCTTGAAAGTTCGACTTCACCATAAATCACATATGGGCCATCCCAAAGAGGTGAGAGTTTATTGCGTTGAGGGCTTTGCACGAGACTTCGTAGGACCAAGTCATGGACGAGATTTTACTCTTGTTGAAGTGGAGCTACCCTTTGGTGATAGGCGGTAGGCCATGTCACGCGAGTTTTGGGGTAGGTCAGTCTTTGTAGTTTTTTTCATTACCATCATGATCGAATAATTGAACTCTTGGACTTGGAATCCCAATATCTACTGGTATGATAGCCGAAACACAAGTTATCTGTCTCATGGAGTGCATGCTATAAGCCCAAAGAATATTAAAGCTCATCGACCCATTGCCCCGGCCTTCTCGAGACGTGTTTTGAGTCCTTTGAGTATAGTCCTGTTGGTCCGGTCTTCACATTAGTTTGAGGATGTCTCTTCTGATAATGTGAAAATCTTTGTAAAGGGCGTAAAGATTTTTCCGATTCGTTCCATTGTCGATGATCTTTCTGGGAAGACCGAATCGACATACTATATTTTTCCAAACAAATTGTTTAACATTTGCCGTAATTTTAGCGAGTGGTTGCTTCCACCCATTTAGTGGTCGGCTAAAATGATGAACTTTGTTACGATCTTGTAAAAAGGTCCCATGATATCAATCCCCATTGAGCAAAAGGCCACGGGCTTTGAATGGATGAGCTCATGCGGCATGTGAGGGATGTTAGAGTCTGGCCGCTTGCACATTTTTTGTGAATTCCAATCTTGTTTCATTGTAGGCCAATAGAACCCCTTATAATTTTAAGGGCTAGTGCCCTTCCTTCTAAGTGTTCTCCACATATACAGTGGACCTCTCTTAATCGTGTCGGCCTCACGAAGGTGAGAGACATTTGAGTGCGGTCCGAAAGCTTCGTTTGTATAGTTCACCTCAGATAATAGTAAAGTTTGAAGCTTGCCTTGAGGCAGATAAGTTGGGTCTTGGAAGAGTTCCTTCTTGTAGAAAAGGAGGATGGGGTCTGAATGTTCGCTTTATCTCATCAGTGCTTGAATTACCCATGACCCTTGGATACTGAAAAATGTATTTCTTCAACATGCCTTCTCTTAAAGCAGATCCCTAGCAGATGAAGAAGCTTAGCAGCGTCAGCTCAGTATTCTTCTCTCGTAGTATGTGAATGATTTGATGTGTCTTGAAATGGGTAAGAAGAGACTTCACCAAGTGGAGGTATTGCTTGGGGATTATGAGCATTAAAGTTTTCCTCAACTCGAGCTCCATCAACGTAGAGGGTCCATTGAGGGGGGCAAAGCGTGGATAGCTCCTCGGAGTTGGGCGGTGCATTCCTTATAAAGTCTGACTGAGTGCTTGAGACTTTATATAGAAGGTAGAAAATTTATATCAAACTCTCCCAATTCTGAGACCATTTGATTAACCTCCCAGGATGCTTGGTTTTACGTAGGATGGCCTTAATGGTAAATGAGTGTAAGATAGTGAGCTTGGAAGTATGGGGCCAATTTTTTTAGAAAACTAAAGCGAGCCACCTTATGCAAGTGGATAACGACTTTCTATCGGAGAATTTTCTTGACATAGTAAATTGGTTGTATCCCATTTTCTTCTTAGCGGAGCTTATCGCATGGGAAGAGGCTGCGAGATATAAGTATAACATCTCACCTTGAATAGGCTTGGATAGTAGGGGTGGAGATCTAAATACTCCTTAGTTGCTCAAAAGCGGTGACATTCAAGGAAATTATTATTATTTTTAGCTCCTTTAATATTTTAAAGAATGGTAAGTATCATCCCAGAGGCTAGGAAGCGGGATAAGCGACAATTCGTCCATTCAAGCGTTGAACTTCCTTAATATTCTTGGATGGATATTTTGAGAGCTTTGATTTTTCGGGGTTGGCCTCTATCCACGGTGGGTTACCATAAATCGAAATTTTCGGCGTAACCCCAAAAGCACATTTGGTCGGGTTGAGTCGCATGTTATAACGTCGAAGAAGGTTAAAAGCATATTTCTAAGTCGAAATATGTTGTGATTCTTCAAGCTTTTCACTAACATGTCATCCACATATAATGCGGCTAATAGGTCTTTAAAACCTTATTCATAAGCGTTGATAAGTAGCACCCATTTTTTAAAGCATGACTTGGTAGCGGTATAAACCTTTATATATTTGAAATCTTGTAGCTTCTTCATCCGTTGGGTCCATTTTATTTGGTTGTAACGAGTAAGCATCAAAAGCGAGCATTTGATGTCGGATGTAGCATCAACCAATTGATCAATTAGGAAGAGGAAAACTATCTTTGGCCTGTTAAGGTCGGTGTAATCAATCACATTCTCCATGTTAGTTTGTTTTCTTAACCATGACAACATTTCTTATGTAGGGTAATGTACCTCTCATTGAATCCAGAAGCTTAACTTAACTGCTCAATAGCACGGAAGCGTCAGTGCAAACGCTTACGGATGATCGGTTTGAATGTTGGATCAATCTTAAGGGAGTGCATGATCACATTGGGGTCGACCCGACATATCCGTCGGACTCCAAGCGAAAATGTCTTGATTTACGCAGAAGTGTATTTTTCCCTTTGTTCGAGCATGGATCCCTTGCACTTGTGGTGGTTGGTCATCGATAATACAACGAGAGCAAGTCTTCTGTGAAGCTTTAGGGTACTTCTTCATCTCGAAAATTAAAATCTTGATCTTTGAAGGTCCGAGAAGGGCATGGTTGAGCTTGCGAGGTAACATGATTGTTATCTGTTGATTTCACCGACCACTCCAACTGAGGGGTTGGAAATTTCATCTTAAGATGAGATCTTGAAGTGATTGAAAATTGATTGGAGGGCCTTCCAAAGATGGCGTTATATGCGAATCGACTTGACCATGAATTGGATTAAATGAGTCACTTGAAATTCACCAAGGACAACGGAAGGGTGATTGTCCCCTACTGCAGGCGATTATCAAACAGTATAATGGTCTGCGTGGGTTGGAGCTTTTTTCCCAACGGCCCATGCTTAAGAAATATGGGTAAAATAAGACATCAACACTAATTGTCAATCAAAATTCTCTTAACATTATATGGGGTCACGATCCTGCGATGACAAGTGGATCTTGATGAGGAACATGGACTCCTTAAGTCGAGTCATTAAAAGTGATGGAATGATGATCGAGACTTCTTTAACTTTGGCTCTTTGAGATGATAATGAGAACTTGATTAGATATTGGTTCGCGATTGTTTGATTTCTCCAATTTGTTTGATGATTATTTTGTTGTTTTGTGATGATTCTGGTTGCCCCAGGTTGGAGGTATGTTTGTTTGAGTCGATTGATTCTTGGCGTAGATATCCTTCTTTGAATGAGCCTCTCGATTTCTTCTTTGAGTTGTTTGCATGCCCTAGTATGTCCGACTTTGATGACAATATTGCTGATTTGAATTTGGTTTTTTTGATTGGATGCGGCCACTTGATATTTTCTTCATCTCGAATAGCCATTAGGAGGTTAACCGAGAAGTGTTGGCGTGTATTCCTTTTGGTCATGGTTCACGTCGTTGATATGGGGTGTGGAGGCGGATCACTTACTTTGCTTCTTTTGATAGGGGTCGGTCGCATTCCAGGTGCTTTTACATTTTCACTTGCTCAAATTATTTGCGATGGGCGTGTAATCATCGGAGATTTGTGCTTCCATGATGACAAGTTGTCATATGAAGCGGGCGTGTCTCATTAGTGGCAGTAAAAGGCGGAGTCCTCAAAGAAAACTCCTCTTAATAGTTGGTCTACTCAGGGTATTTGGCGAGCTTAAGGAGAACCTCGGAAGTATTCCTTAAGTGATTACTCGTTTTTGGCGAATGGGAGAGATGGGAGGAATCTTTAATGATCCTCGGTTTGCGATGAAGCTACAAAATCTTGGCGAGTTAGTCAAGATATGGATGGATTCCCTTGGAAGGAGTAGAACCAAGTCGCGAGCTTGTCCGAGAATGCTTGGAAAGACAGACGACAAAGTGTGTGAAGCTTCGTTGGATATGCATGATAGTCATGGTGATGTGTTCATGTGGGTGGTCGCCCCATCATAGAATCAATATTGGAAGCTTGAAACCACGAATAAGATGTTGAAGAATAACCAGGTAAAGGTGATTCCTCATGCCGCGGTGAGGAAAATGATTTCTATCTTGGAGGTGAAATTCATTGCATTATACATATGAGTGAGGCGAGAATGTGTCAAAGACAAAGGTGGATTGCGGTCGGTTGGCTGCGGCGTGATGGATGAAAGCAGCGGTGTCGAGATCGACATCCACGGTCTACGTGGAGGAACTTCGAAATTAGCATTTTGACCTCCCATTGCTGTCGATCTTGGTGAGATGTGTTTTCCGGTAGTATTTGTGTTTCATAGAAATCATCTCATTTTGAGACTCTTCCATTCGCACTTCTTAAAGAGATTTACATCGCTTCAGCGGCGAAGTCGCTTTTGTGGCGAAAGGTTGGCGTCCTTGGTTGTTTTCGGTGTTTGAAAACATTAGCCATAGAGGTGTTCAAGTGATTGAAGGGCTTCCTGAGCGCCAGCTGTGCGTCTTGAGAACCGATTCGCGGTAGTAAAGTTTACTTAGCTTTTGAATCCACACATCTGAGTATTTAAAGCGAATAATAAAACTGAAATTTTTACGTGAAAACCTCAAAAAGGAGAGCTAGGATAAAAAACTTCCACTATGTATCATTTGGTACAAGATCTTCCGTCTGGGATTACAATTGTATGTGAAAGTGGAAAGATTCTAATAATAGACATTGACGATGTTAACGGCGTTGGCAGCAAGTTGGCAACGAAGTTCAGCGAGTTGGACGAAGTTGCAGCGATGTCGACGCAATTGGCGAGGATCGTGATGGCGGCGGTGGTGGTGGTTGACGGCCGTCAGTGGCAGCGGTGTGCTTGGAGGATCTTTAGAGCTCTCTCTCTCTCCTTGCCCTCCTTCTCCTTCACGGCTCCCCCATATGAGGAATGAGGGGATTTATATTGAAGGAGTGGCGTCTACAGAAATACATGCAAAACCTCTCCACATCGGACGCTCAAAATGATCCCTTGATCATATGATGTATTTTATGCATTTGAATGCTCAAATGAAGTTATAAGATCTTTGGCTTGTCGGGCATCTTGAGGCCTTCGATTTACTATCTATTTGAGAGCTATTTAGGGTTTAAGCGATATCCCAAAGTTTCCGATATTTTAAGAGCTTGATCTCGACCATTCAACTTGGATCGTTGCTTTTAACATCAAGATTAGTCTTTAATAGTATTTTAAGTGTCATATCAAAAAAATTTTAAGTAATTTGGTTCGGTTTTGACAATTTGGATTTTGGTTTTAATTAATGAAAACTTTGGTTTTGGTTTTGGATCGGTTTGTTAAATAAAATTTTGGATGGAACCAAATAAATCAAAATAATTATATGTAATACGATATTATTAATTTATGTATAATAAGCTTATCTGTTATACATATTTTATTATTTTTATTTGTACTTGGTAGATCTTTTTTAGAAGAGTTATCTAATTTTTAATATTTTGATCTCATCTTATGTAATATAGTTATCAATTTCTAAATTCAAAACATCGTTGAGTAAGTAAAAATTAGTTTTAAATATTTTTTTATCATGAAGTAATTATATTTTGATTATATTTATATTATTTTTTCTTATAGCTTGTTCATTATACAATAAAAATTATACAAATAATTTTTAAATGTAACTTGGTTTATTAAAATGATTTTTCTTGTAGGAATTGGAGAAGAGAGCAACCTACATAATTGAACTTCGTGAAGAGACTCCAAAACCTTTTAAGGAAGTAAGTTAACACTAGTTATAATAAAAAAAAATCTTTACCTTAACATAAAACTTCTTTAATCGAATCTATAAACTATGTTTGTATCTCTTATTAATCAGTTGATGATCTTAAAGAATTGGGTCTTTCTTCTAGCGTAACATTTTCATTTTAATGGTACTAATTCAAAATATAGGAAGTTTTCTTATTTAGTTTATTTTATTTTTCTTTATTTGATTAAAGGAATGATGTCAAAATACTTGCGATATCTAGTGGAACTTTGTGGTATACATCATTATCTTCTTAAAACTGCTGTAGTTTTTTCATGTACATCCTGTATTATTTAGTGAAATAGAGTTGCAATGTTTGTGGATTGATGATACTTGATTTTCTTAGTTATGTTAATGTACTATGAACTTGTATGGCTTTATCTTTAAGGTTTATTGTCATTGTTTTTGAATTAAAATAAGTTATTATCATATAGAATATTTAAATTATGATAATAACACAAAAAATAATGTGATTTCTCATAGAAAAATCCCTTTTTTGTATAAAATTCCTTATAGATTTGTGTTTTTTATTATTAGTTTTAAAATATTATAAAATAGAACATAATTTTTCATTTTGTAAATAAAAATATTGAACTCTTCATGCATTTTATGACTTTTAATAATTTTAGGAAATTTTTGGAATTATGTTTTATTGTTAAAATTCGCTCAACTTACAAATTATGCTTTTAAAAAAAATTAGCGATAATAACAATGCATTATGACAAGATTTTAATAACAATAATAATATGGTTTGAAGCATGTATCTTAGGTTAATAGATAATATCTATAAAAGAAGGTAAATTGTCAATGTTTATAATATTTTTATAATTATTACTTTAAAATAAATAAATTATAGGCAAATTTATATACTTAGCACACAATTCTTATGTATTTACACATCTAATAGCTTAAATTTAATATTTATAAATATATATATAATTCTTATATAGAAAATGTTGCATTCCACATTTAAAAAATTAATGATTATGCTATTTTGATGTAATATTAAATCTTTAGATGAAATTTATATACATAGCACAAAAATTTTATGTATTTTAAAATTTGATAAATTTTGATTCATTTAAAATCATTCCATATGCATATATATATATTTAATGTCAATAGATTACACACAGGGTTGAACCCAGACATAGTTGAGGGGGGGCGGCAATTACATAGTTCACAGGGGTAATTGCCTGCCCCCGCTCCCCTTGAACTTGATAATTTCTCTTATATAAAGTATAAAATTAGTAATTTGCCCTGGCTAAAAATTTTTTTTGCCATTTATTTTTATCCTAATATATAAATATGTCCATCCTTAAAATTGATGATGATTCACGATTTCATGCTTTCATATATTATCATACTACAATAAAATATTTTACTAAATATATCTAAATGCTGACCTTTATATTTTTTTTCTGCTATTTCATTCTTATTTATAAGAAAACTCTTTTATTCTCATAATAGTTAAATTTTTGAATTCTTTTACATTATGGAAAGCTAAAATTTTTAAATATGAAATAAATTTATATCTGATTTAAAGAAAGTCGGATGTATAATGTAGAACACTAATTACGATAAATGAAATGATCCATCCATGTATAATGCAAGTGAAAACAAACTATCTTTGTAAGGTTCTCATCTTGTGACAAGCTTAATGAATGTATCAAATTTCTATGGTTTTGTGCGGTGGTTGAAGTTTAGAAGAACTTTTGTTTGTTAGAATACGGTAGAATATCGCTGATTGTATGAACTTTGGGAGTGATTTTTGTCAATACTATAAGAATGTGGTGTTTTCCTGTTAAAGTAGAATGCATAAAATTGACCTGTTATTGCTTCCTGTAAGGCAGGCTGTTGGTTGTGAACATTCAGTTGCGTGCGCTTAATAAAAAAAATCCTTTATTGCGTTTCTGATTCTTCTCTTTTTATTGCATTCATAGAGATCAGATTGAATTCTGAAATTTAATCCAAGAATAAGATAGTTAAAATTTTAAAGATGAAAAATTATTAATCTTTTAAGATAGATTGTTAAAAGGGCAAATTAAAATTACTTGGGTAAGAAAGTCTCAATCCAAGAGCTAATGAATATTTCGTTTAAAGAAAGTCTCAATCCAAACTCAAGATATGACCTCTACCTTGACAACCAAGGAGTATGGTGCATATGCTAGAGTTCTTTGGTGAGGGATTGGGTTATAGTGCAAAATAACTTGACTATTTTTAAATCAGCCATAAAACCATCAGAGCAAAAAACAAAAAAGAAGTAATGAACAAACAAAATAGAAAATTCAGCACTCATAAATTCCAAATTTCCACCATTTTTACATCACCAAGAAAGCAAGAATTCCTCAAAACTAAAACTGCTGAACCTTAGTAGGTATCTACATTCAGGAGGGAGGGGGCAAGTTAGAGAAAGAGAGAGAGATCTAATTTTCTTATGTTACTACAAACACTTGTTGAGCCATCCCCATGTTAATAACACCCTTTCATAATTGTTAACAAGTTGTTACTTTTCTCAACCATTATTTGCCACTATGAACACTCAAGACCAATCCCACAATTCCAGTGCTGTTTCTTCAAACAAAAAATCTAAAATGGCATCTTCAATCTCACCAACTGCACTTTCAGCTTCAAACTGAAGATCAAACCAAGTTGAACCATCCAAATCTTTTTCGACAGCCTGCTTCAATGTGCTTGGAAACTGCACATCCAAATCCCAGTTCATCCTTCTGCATGCTTCCTTGATGAAATATTCTTGTTTAGGCACTGACCAAATGGTTAGTTTGATAAAAGACACCCAAGGAGTGCAACTGAAATGTCTCTTCTTCATTTCAGTAAGCACATCATCAATGGAATCAAAGAGAAGCTTTGGATCATCGATAAACAGCATGTAGGAGTTTTCCAATTCATCAAACAACAAAGCTTCTGAATCCTAAATAAGTAAGAACTGCTTTGTTTCTGAAGCTTCTTTGATCCAGGGAGTTCCCTAACACTTGATTTTGGATGGGTATAAAAGATTTACTGAAGTGAACATTCTGAAGTTCCTGGATATGCTTTCGGACAGGTGAATTCGGATCTTGAAGAAGCTTGAGGAATAGCTGCTTGTTTGAATTCAGCGTCTCTAACACATTGACGATGCCTTTTGGTTGATGAAACTCTTTGTTCTCGCTTGAGTTGTTAGAGTTCTCTCTTAGAAAGGCCTCAGTTAAATCAACAACGGCCTTCTGAAGAATAGTCACAGATACACTGTCATGTTCACTCTTTTCTGGATCGCCATCGCTTCAGGTGAAGGATGCAGACCAGTCTTATTTTCAAATTCAAAATGTTTTCTTTCCCAATATAAGCCATTGTTGCAGTAGTCTAACATAAATTCACCGAGGTCTAAGTCAGGTGAAAGCATATACGGCATATTGAGATAATCAGACTGCTGTAATATCAAACTTGGAGAAGAATTTAAACTATTTTCAGAGAAAACTACAGCACTCTTAGTTGCTTCCTTGCTCAGCATTGGTTCCAATTCCCAACTCAGCTTTTATCCATTCAATTTTGAACTAAATTCCCTCCTTGAGTGATGTGCTCTTGGCATCACTTTCTTCCTCAGTTCGTTGAAACTATCTCCCGAGAGTCTGCAGAAGAGATTGTAAACTTTAAGGCTTTTTTTTCACCTCACCCATGTAAATTGGCTGATATCTGCTTCTAGGATGAGGATAATGCTAACTTACAGATATGTGGTTTATACTTTCAACATCTCCATGATTTTCCTCTATGCCACATGGTAAACCAACTTTGTTTCTTGAATGGTTAATGCCTGCAAAAGAGAATAAAAAATTGAAGATGATTGAACAGAAGAATGAAAATATCATGATTGGAAATTTTTTGTATTTGATATAGCATGAAGTGCAGCTCTTGCACTGGTATGAATGTAATTCTTGATATTATTGTGTCGCCAAATAGTCCATTTTCATCAATAGGATTGCACCTATGGTTCCATAGGTGCTATATTTCTTCAAAATTATTATATAAAATTATTTTGATTTTAATTTTACAAATAAATCATATATGCATCACAGATATGAATCACAGATATGAATTATGCTGATGTAACAAAGACTCAAAGAGGAACAAGTGACCAATGTTTTAAAATTATTAAAATTCTCAAATTTTGTAAATATTCAATAAAATTTAATTCGTATTTAATAGACAATTTTGCCTCTTTTTTCTCTCGCTACTGTTTTTAATTAAATTATTACTTTGATAAAATTTTCACTTAGTTCATTTTTTATTTATTAATAATTAGCATTTGTTTTTAAAAATATTTTAATACGTAATACGATTTTTTTATTCTTTTAATTAATACAACTCCATTATATTTTTCTAATATCTTTCCATTAATTTTTATATAAATCGTGTATAAATATCAAGTAACATATTAATATTTTGATATCAAACCTTGAAGTAAGAAGTTATATATAAACAACATAGTAAAATAAGATATCAATGTAATAACAAATGACAATAATTTAAAATAAGTTTAACATTGTTAGTTTTCCTATTACTTCAATTATTTAATATCAAAGTAAGAAACTCATAAGTAATGATGGTATGCGGTGACATTATACATGAATCTGAGAGTACAAGAGAAGAGGCACTTAGGTAATATCAAAAGCAAGCATCAAAAGTTTTTGATCGATTTTAACATTTTTTATTGTTAATCATGTTTATGTCTTATGGAGTGGCGAATAAAACAATTAACTAAAAGCAAGCCACAAAGTTATAATTAGCAAGCCTTAAACAATTAATCTTAACAAAGCAAGCTACAAATTGCATGCCAAAGGCCTTAACTCAATAGTATATTCCTTAATTTCTAACTCATAAGTTATAAGCACCAATTTCAACGAATGAAGCTATGATGAATTTCTCTAGATTGGGGTCAAAGATGTGGATGTACAGAGGCATAGAGGTCAAGGACATGCAAGTGGATGTGAGCACAAAGTTTGGACAGACGATAATATGGTCAAAGTTTGGCAAGGCACAGGTTGTGGAATCCTAATATTTTGAATTCACTCAATTTGTATATTCTAAATTCATTAAAAAATGAGCATTTTGAAATTTTGCAAATTCTCCTACACAGAGATTTTGCATTTGCATTACTTAAAACCTAAAACCATATGCTCTTCTTTAACCAAAAAAAAAAAACATCACTTGAACTCGATTTGAAGAAGATGATGTGTCGTGCAATAAGCCCCAAAAAGTTTCAATTACATAATAACTAGATTAAGTTCTTTCAATATAGGATTCATAGATATATTTCCTTTTCAAATAACATATAAATATTTATGTTAAAAACACACATCAGAGGAACTAAATTTTCAAAATCATGCAATTTATCAACTAAATTAAAATTGATGCTCATTATAACAAGCATTAAGCTCAATGGTTTCTAAACTAATATATAAAAAAAACTATCCACAAATAAGAAAACCAAATATGTCTTATTGACTTATAATATTACTTATCACCTTAGAAGAAACTCTCTAACATATTAATAGTCAACAACACAATAAAATCTTATAAAAAAAACAATAACATAAACTCAAGAGAGTACTAAAGTCAGTTGATGGCCAAAATTAATAACATAACGTGAAAGAGTTGGTCAATATGAACAAGAAAAACAAATTAAAATCAATAATAATATATGGTATGAGTATAGTTTGTTTGCTATCAAAGTGCAACCTAAATCGAGGTGAAAATGAGTAATTAGTTTGCCATCACAAGAAGGACAAACCACATCATCTTGGACTTATAAGCGCCTGGGGTAGGCTAACTAACACCTCCTACTATTTTAAATACAATGTAGTCTTTATGCTTATGCAAGATAGTTTGTGTTGTTTATTTAGAAGAGTAAGTCCTTAATCTCACTCTAAATAGACTAGATCATGTAAATGGACATGCTTCAAATGACCTAAATGTAATGCAATTAAAATTTTATTTTATTTTTATTTTTGGACAATCATTTTGACTCAGGCTAATAGGATTGTTAACCTCATTTTAGAATGAGTTCTCAACACCTCCATCTCAGACATAAGATTCCTCTTAGTCACTAGAGATCCTTAAGATACATCTAGTGATTGGGTGGACACTCAACCTAGCCTTAGAAAGAAGAATTAGTCAGGAATATGCCTTGGGGTGTTAGGGAAAACTTCCTACCCTTAGCTTAAATCATTTTTCACTCTCCATCATTCAAGTTAAACTCCAAATCAATTTTATTTGATTTTATCCAAACTCAAATCAATTCCATATGATTGAAATTCATGATTGAAATCTATGATTGAAACCCATGATCAAAATTCATCAAAATTCTAAGTTCAAATCTTCTTAAGTAGTCCTTTCTTGGGACTTGAAAATCATGATTCAAAATATTCAAATCTTTGAGATTTCTCATAATTCATTTATATTCTCATTTATATTCTCATATATAAATGAAATATAAATTCAAACCATTCAAACTAAACTCAAAATCAATTCATGAAATTTTCTAAAATCCCTTAATTTTCATTAATGGACTTAGCCTAAATCATTATCAAATCAATTCAAACTCATGAGATTTCTCAAAACTCATTTATATTCTCATTTATATTCACATATGAAATATAAATATAAATCAATCAAATCAAATTGTCAAATTAAATGCTCAATTTAAAATCTCTTAATTTTTTTAATGGACTTAGCCTAAATCTTGATCAAACCATTTTAAACCCATGGATTTTCTCAAAACTCATTTATATTCTTATTTATATTCACATATATAAATTAAATATAAATATAAATTAATCAAATCCAAAAAAATTCTCATTTAAAATCTCCTTAAGTCATTAATTTTCCATCAAATAATTAAATTTGCAAAATCTTGATCAAACCATCTCAAATTTATGGGATTTTCTCATAATTAATTTATATCCTCATTTATATTTACATATATAAATAAAATATAAATTTAAATCAATCAAACCAAATTCAAATTCAAACTCAAAATTTTTCTAAGTCCTTTACATCCTTCTTAATGAATTTAGCCCAAATCATGACTAAATTACTTCAAATCATTGAAATTTTCTCATGATCAATTTATATTCTCATTTATATTCACATATATAAATAAAATATAAATTCAAACAATCAAAACCAATTTCAAAAATCAAACTCAAATCCACTCAAAATCCAATCTAAGCCTTTTAAGTAAAAATCTTGAACTTTGTCAAATCAACTTCAAATCAAGTCAAACTCTTGATTTTTTTCTCATGGTTCAATCAGCGATGAGCTCATATATAACTTAAATCAAATCAAAACAAATTTAAAACCCAAAATCTCTTTTATTTCTTGTCAAATGAATCAAAACCCATTTGACTTCAAATCACTTGTAAATAGATTTATATTTCAATATAAGTCCATATACAAAATCAACCAATCAAGCTTTGACCAAGTCATTTGTCTCATAAGCTCACTTGACCCAAAGTGATCTAAATTACTCTTATGAGCCAAATTATAATCATAACTAAATTGGATTGAACCAAACCATATTTGCCTCTCATCAAGATCAACAATCACCATGGGATGATCAATCAATCAAATTGGGTCAAACCAGTTGAGTCAAGAGTTGACCAAGTCAACACACTAACCTACCATTATGATTGAAACCATTGATCTAAGTTCACTCATGATCTATGTTTGAACTTGACCAATATTTAATATTTGAGCCTAACTGTAATATGGAAGAACACACACAAAAATAAAATAAAAGAAAATGTGTACAATATGACGATTAAGCGCAAATAGAGATCGAAGGGAGGCTCGGTCGGTTTGCCAAAAAAATGAGCTCACACGCCAGAGGGAGGAAGGGGAAGGGAGACTCTACTGCTGTCGGCATCGTCGACAGAGAAGAAGGCGGTAGGCCTAGTTATCATGCCAGCCAGTCCGTGTCGTAAGGAGGAGAAGAGAAGAGGCCTTTCTGCGGCGTGTCGTCGGACCGAGGAAAAAGCGGCGTGCCGACGAAGGAGGAAAGGAAGCTGAGCCTCGCGTCGTCGTGAGTGAAAGCGAGCCGTCGTGTGTTAGGAAAACAGAGGTATGTATATAATTTATAAAATTATGTTTAATTGAAATTTTATGTTAATAGTATGATGATCTCAAACTTTGATTTAAAGTTTATAATTTTAGCTTAAGATTTATTAATTTCAAAAAAATTAGAATATTAATCCTTGAAAAGAGAAGAATGGAATATATTGTGTATGTACATAATTTAATAATTAAATTACAAAATATGATAATAATAATAATTAATTGAAGATTTAATTTTAACCTAGAAAATAGGTAATGAATATGGATGGATATGAGCATTAAATTATAAAAGCTATATGTAAGGAGGTTCAAGAGTATTGATTAAATTAATATTTCATTCTATAAGAATTTCAATTTAAGGAAGGAAGCATTAAAGGAAAAGAGATTCAAGAGGAAACTGCAAGTTAAGGTGGGTAATTATGTTCTTACATTTATGGTAAAAATGTCTTTAATTTTTTGTGATGAAATGCATGTTTAGATGATTTTGACTTTTCCTGCACTGCCAGCTGTGATGATTTTCTTGTTTTTAGATTGTGATGTACTACTTGCTTCTTCATGTTGGATAATACCTTCTGCTGATCTAGCGCGTTTCATTTGATAAAGCTCGATTTACAGCTAGTTATAATGTCCATAATTATATGATTGTAAGTTATGAATGTGCATGTTGAAGCTTGAGTTATTTTGAAACGCGGGGGAAATGCCCGTGCTGCAAATGGAAATTGGCAAATGGTAAAGGTAATGGATACTTATCCTTTGGATGAGTATAGGCGGTGACTCATGGGGGTGATAAAGTAAAGGTAAAAGTAAAGTTCATATCTTCTAATGTTTACATCACCACATGTTATACTTATCCTTTGGATGAGCTCTTGGAAGAATGATAAAAAAAAAAAAGTAAAAGTTTATATGATAAATGTTTATGTATACTTCTTGATAAATGTTTATGTATCTTGAACCCCATGATAAATGTTTATGTATACCTCCCATAGGTTTGATTGTTTGATTATTTAACTACTTGTAGTGAGAAAAGCGGCATGCATCTTGGTTCTTTCTTCTTGTTCTTATAGTGTAATAATAATAATCGAATTGAATTATATTGCTTAATTTTTGGGTAATCCTACTAATTAAAATGATTGATAGAAGGGAAAATCATGTTTACCGCCGTAGAGGGACTTCAGTAGATAGGTAATTATGTCATGTTGAGTTATGTTTAAAGTATTTTTTTTTTCTCCTGAACTTGTGTTAGAATATTTTTTGTATATACAAATTGTATAATTATTTGTGGTTTGTAGTGGCTCTTTTATGATTGGAGATTGGAGATTTTATTTATGATTTAAAATGTTAAGAAATATTTTATTTTATCCGTCCGACCGTCTACTCCCGCCTTGGTATTCCAAGCTCAAGTGAATTGACCCAGTTGACCATTTTGACAAGGGTCTAAAAAATGATCTAAGCCAAATTGATCCAAACCAATGGGTCAAGTCCATTCCAAATCACTTGTGGAACTTCATCAAAGCCTCATGGGCCTAGACTAGCTGAATTGAACTTAGACTAACATGAGAGGGGTCATGTTGAGCCAAATGAACTTAACTCAAATTGATTGAAAATAAAGACACCAATCCATTCCATATGACTAACCTAAATACCCTTTGACCTCAAATAGGTCAAATGGGTCAAATACCCATTTGACCTAAATAAAATCAAATTCAAAACTAATCCAAATCGAACCAAATCAAAGCCACCAAAATATTTTAAATGAACTTGACCCAACCCTTTTGATTTTGATTATTAACAACTTAAGTTAACCCATTTTGACCTAAAATTATGAAATTCATCATTTCGGCTTAAACCGGATGGTTAGGGGAATGATGGCGTGTCGTCTAGATCCCATGGTTTTATCCGGTCATTGTCCCAAGTCTACTTTGTCGGAGGAGGTAGTTGTTGACCAGATCCTTATCTATAACACATAGGTTATGTCATCCAGAAATCTTTGTGCAGATGATGTTTGTCAGAATAAGTATCTTAGGCGATAAAATATTGTTTATCTATCAAGTATACCTTATGATTCATAACTCAAAGGGTAGAGCCATTGGAGCAAATATCCTTGAGTTTATTGGCGCCGCACCTGACCAGTTTGCTAGCTTCATCTATGGCCTAAGCAGTAGTCGAGGGCTATTAATAAGTGATTGATTGAGTGTGAACGTAGAATACTTTATTTGATCTTGGCTAGAGTTTTCTTAGTTTGTCGCCAAACAAAAGGTTACAAGGTGGAAAGATTGAGTTTTGATTTAAGCTTTTAATGATAAAATTATATTTAAGCAATTTATTTAGATTGATATTTAATTTGAGTTTGATTTAATTTAAATATGTTTAAGAGTTAGATCTTGTCAACTGCATTTGTTACTATCTTTGACATAATTAGTTTTTCAGATATTTTTCTAAGTTGAAATTCTTATAATATAATTTTAGATTTTGTTAACCAAAACTCAATCTTGAGATTAAACTGAAAAGCAACCCACACATCAACCTCAGAAACTTGAATCTAAACCTCCCATTTTTATGTATGATTAGCCTTATAAGAAAATATGATCATATTACTTCGCGAGTATATCAGATCGAAATCAAATTTAAAAATGAAATTAAGTAGATTTTAATTTATCAACTTTTGAATCGATTAATTTAATAATTAATGATGTGAAATATACTTAAAAGTATTAATTTTAATAATTTATATATAAAGGAACTAACAAAATTTAAAAATTATCTCTCTTTAATTTTCTCAATATTTTGTTTTACATTTTAGTATTATTGATTTTATTATAAAAATAAGTTTATTTGGAATCTCATTTTATTCCTTTATAATAAATGAGTAGAATTAAAATTGTAACATTGTGCTCAAATTCAATGAATTAGTAAAACTAAAACTCAAGTTAGAGGAGATTTGAGCTTACTTTATTCATTTATATGAGAGAGAGAGAGAGAGAGAGAGAGAGAGAGAGCATAATTTCATGCATTATTAATTATTTTGCTGGAAAGAGATAAATAAGGGAGTGAGAATTAGAGGGTTAGAATGACAAAACATTCAAATTGATTGTTTGACATGATCTAATGTTGAGTGAGATCAACTCAAAATAGTTCATGATCTTATGCTAAAGAGATCTAGTGATACATGAAAAATAATATTTGAGATTACTTATGTAAAATATGTAAGATATTGAATTATTTTTTGGTAAATTATTTTGAGTGAATTTATTTGTAAACTCATATGCATGAACTTTAATCCAAGATATCTTAATTGAAAAAGATATTACACTCTAAGTTGGGCCAAAAGGTTTGGCTAAACTCTATGGATGTGACATCACAAATATGGCCAAGATTATTAGAACCATATTAAAGTAGACTCACATGATGTTTAAAGATTTTGAAAGATTCTACATAAGTTTAGATTTGTCTAGAAGATTCTATAATCTACTAGAATATTTTAGATGTTTCAAGAATATTCTAGAAGTCTCTATAATTCTTTAAAACTTTCTAGATATATCAAGAATAATTGATAAGATTCTAGAATGTTCTAAAATAGTTTAAATATTTATGAGGCCTAGGAGTATCTAAAACTATTTAGATTATAGTAGATGTATAGGAATTATGTGGAGTATTCAAGAGAACACCAAACACATGAATGATGTAGTGTATTATAGAATGTTTTCGTATATGGGAGGAGAGCTATAAATAGAACATTCCCTCTCATTTGTAACCAACTTATGGGGACCCTTAAGAAACTAATGTACCTTAAGCCTTGTACTTCTCTCTTTATTTAGTGAAAGTTCTTTCACCTAGATATCTTTCTCTTTCCATCTTACACGTGTGTGTGAGTGTTACAATTATCGGCATTAACTTAGCATTAAGAGGAGGTTAAGTTGAACAACTCATGGTTAAGCTCCAGTGGTTATTGATGTGAATCATCTAACTTAATAGACATAAAAGTTCAATTACTTTGTCCATTCCAATTGTGATTGACATAGTTGTTGGTGAACTAGATTGGGCATGGACCATATATTCATTTGAATCGATCAATTTGGCATGATCAAAAGTTAAATTTGAATAACATAGTCATAAACCCATGAAATGATCACAACACGATTAGCTATATTATATTTTTAGGTTGTACTTATTCATATATATATACCTTGTGTATTTGCATGTTCGTGCTTTATCTTTTTATTAAATAAGTAGGGATCTATGGTGTTGATGGCATTTTGTGAAATCTTCTCTTATTGAAGAAGTGGGTGGCTCCATGTCTATCGTGTTATGTTATGAATAATGATCATATATATGATCTCTTGGATCGTAAAAGCAAGAGGTCCGATTTTAGAAGATTACGAAAAGGCAATTCAACAAAGGGCTTTCTTGACAAAGAAATTTTCATATATCATGGTGGTATGAACATCAAAGTTATTACCCAAGTACTTTAAATTTTGTTTAATCACTATGAAATCACTCTCAGATTTCGAGAACTACTATTTTCACAAAAGCAAGCAGTGTAATCTTCCATAGAATGTTGAAAATGATGTCAAAGTCAAAAGTCATAAAGGCTTGATCATGTATGTTACCTCAATTGATAAGGAATCAAAAGTTTCTCACATTGGAAAGCTAAACTTGATGGAATTGGCAGGTAAAATGTAATTACTTAGTCCTCAACCACTTGTTTTGTTCTTAAGTTTTTCTCATATTTTTTGTTGAAATCGGGGATCAGAAGTTCAAAAGCAATGGAAAAGCTCTTTTTTGCATTATTAAAATTAACAATTAAATCGCATTGCATAATGTTGTGAGTGTAATAAATGGATATAAATCATACATTCCATACCGAGAAACAAAATTAACTAGATTGTTGCAAGATTTTTCATGCCGCACAAACAATGCTGTGCTGATAACATGTTTGGTGAGTTCAAACTTTTTTTTTCTCTAGTTCAGAAGTCTGCAAATACTTCAAATGGTTCTTGATTAACACCTGTTCATTTAAGGAAGAGTCCCAATTTATGCCTTCAAACTTTTCCAGATTAGCAGCTTCGGATCAAATTTGTCAATAAACGATGACCTTACAAGTACCGGTAAAGAATCTAGAAGATATTTACCATTAAATTCTTCTTGGAATTCATCCATTAGATAAAACAATGATGGAATTTATCAATTGGGATCAAGCGAAGAGGATCCTCACTAAAGGAAGGTATGATCTTTGAATTTCACTAGGTCTTCTTTGGGACAATTGTTTCATGTTAATAGTTTACGTAATATAACCATGATTTGTCATAATTAACAAATTGTTCCGATTCCAAAGTCATGGTAGTAGAGTCAAAAAATCCACTCCATCTCCATGTTGTTCAAAGGAAATATGAGATATACATGGATATTAATATTTTAAATAAAAAATAACATTTGATCATTGTATATTTTCTTTTTTGTTTTACAAAAGTTGATTAATCCTCTATGAAAACTTCAATTGAAAAAAAGTATGCAATGAAGAGGTATTAGTCTAAGTTAAATTCATTTTGCTTCAATACTTATATTGCTTGCATAATTTGAGAATATATTATCATGTCTAATTATTGATCATAAAAAGATTGGGTATAATAGTTTTTTTTATTTTTTTTGCCAATTAAAGCAAAGTAAATTTATGTAATGATTTAAAAATATCATAAACACAACCTAGCAATGTGTGGGAAACTTTTCTTGTTTTAGATGGTTCTATTTTTCAATTTTTTGAACTCAAATTATAATGCAATATTATTCTTTGTATGCATGGATTATTATTATTTTTCTCAATGAAATAATTTTTATGTTGTAATCTTGAGCTTATTTAATGTATGAGGGTGATGGTTCCAATGTTGCTTCAATTTCTAGTGCATTGAAATTGGTATTATTTTACTACACTTAAAAACTAAGTTTCTGAAACTTGAAATCTTTCTATTGTAAGATATTTTTTAGCTTAATTGGCTTTATGTATGTAGAAAAACTGGCTAGAATCAGCTCCATGACCAAAAATGTAGGATATTGTTAGTTCCTTTCATGTTTGTTAAAGAATGATAATGCAATTTTGAATTTCAAAATCATATATGAATTGAAGTTCGATCCTTTTTTAACTATAATGTTCATATGGAAATTGTCTTGAGAACAACTCTTATTCAAGTTTATGCACATGTATTAAAAATTTTCTTTATTTTCAAAGGATGTCTCTATACCAGTTGATCATATTCAACAAAGTGTCAATAGTCCTCTTTCAATTGACATGAAGTTATCTAATGGCGGAAGGTATGCTAAATATTTTTCTCAGATAAGATGTAGATGTGACCAACTATTTGGTTTTTGGTATATTCTAATATGATGCATTTTTTTTTACTGTTTTTTAGGTTATCACATGGAAAATGATCAGCATAATTCATGCTTTGAAAGTGGTAAACGTTCACCAACCTTAATTGAACAGTTAAGAGAGATATCAAATAGATTTATAACTCTGAACTCTCAACCCATAAGCAAGTGTGCATCAAAGACAGATGGGTCATGTAGTATGCAATTTACAATAGATAGTGTGGAGCCTAAAACTCCAAGATTAACGTTAAGTTCAAAGCTTGATTGCAATTCAATGGTTGAGAGTTTTGCTACTCCACAAGAAAAATTCAAAACAAGAAGTACCGGATTAAAGGTGATCACAAATATGGTTTGTAGTGATTTCATCTTACATGATTTTTTAAGCATATTTAGTTTTTTGTTTTTTGTCATTCAAATCATTGGTTGATGAATGTTTGGATTTCTTAAATAGTGCAAGTGAGTATTATCATCCTTTGTTTAACCTACTTTTAAGTTGAATATGTAAATGTGTCGTTACAGTGATTATGATAGACATTTACTTTCTTTTAATGAAAAGTTATCACTTCTATGTTGTTGGATGAAGAAATATTTTAAATCAAAATTTACCTCTTGGTTGTTTTTCTTATTATTTCTTTTATTCATATTACTTTGATGAGATAATTTCTTATTTTTATACTTGCATGTTTGTTGACTTCAATATGAATTCTACAAGTCGAAATGTGCTAACACAGCAAAATTGACGGACTACGAATATGATATTACGCAAATCATAGTTGAAATAATCAAATTATCGTCAAAATCAATTAAAATTACATATGACCACAAAGCAGACTGTCATTGCATCCAGAAATTGAAATCACTTTGAATAGACATCCATATTGACTTGAGTTGCCACGTAAAGAATTTTGTTAAAAGTCTGCCTATTTTGAGGCAATGACACACAAATCGAGGCAACTGTCATGAGTCAACTAACACTTGTCCCATCAAGCCCTAGTCCATGTCGTAGTGGTAGGTTGCCATATAGTATCCCACTCCCATGCGCAGCCCTTGTCAGCTAATAATGGGTTACCGTGGCTCACACCATGTGACAATTATCCCACTCTCTCCGTCTGTTATAGTGACACTCAAAATCTTGGACCCCTTCTAGACTCCAAACTCTACCTTGAACTCTCTACTTGCGGACCTACTCTCTCCACTGTCAGGACTTTACCCTACTCTCCACTGGGACTTTCTCTCTACTAGACCTTGCTCTCCACTCCGTATACTGCTCATTAGATCCTACTCAGTAACCATAACTCTCTCTTCTTGTATCTGCTCTCCACTTGTATTGACTTTTCTCTCCACTTGACAAAACATAAGTATTCTGACTAACTAAACCACTCTAAACTCACTCCTCACTTAACTCTGGACCCTTCTCTCTGCCGGACTCTGCTCTATGCCTTGCTCTCTGCTGTGGGACCCTACTCTCCGCTGTGGGACTCTGCTCTCTCCACTTGCTGAGTATAGTGTGCAGGATCTACTCTCCACTTTCATTACTCAGCTCCTCACTCCTTCCTCTCAACTTCTAGCCCTACTTCCCAACAACAACCACCACCTCTAAATAGCCCTCATCTCCTTTCAACCCAAACAACCACCTCTCTCCCTCCTTAAGATTTGTGCCATATGCTTCGATTTGCATGATAGGTATAAAATGCACAACTCAGAACCCTTAAACTTGATTGCGGCATATTTTTGGTGTGACGAGCAGAATTCGTGCATACTTTTCTTAGCATGGCAAAGGAAACTGTATGACGCATACATATGGTGTATATATATATATATATATATATATATATATACATATATATAAGAGAGAATATTATAAACTATACAGAGTTATTATTTTGTATGTGAATAAATATATATATATATATATATATATATATATATATATATATATACATACATATCATATATATAAAGTCCAGAGAACTTGAAGGAATTTATCCCAAACTATAAACAGCCTTCACATTAAAATTCTTAGAATACTCAATGAATTGAAATAAAATGAACTAGAAATCCCCTCTATTTATGGTCAAAGAAACTTGGGCTCATTAAATTACATTTAAAACATGTAAAAACAAAATACATTTATTTAAAGCATATGTATTTCACTTTCTTGCTAAAAAATTGAAAAGTTTAAAGGAATCCAAGATAGAATCTAGTTTATAAAGTTTAAGTTGATTTCAAATCTTTACCTCCACGGATTATGGCGCTTCTTAAAGTATCTTAAAGTAACCTTGCATTCAAATTCATCGCATTAAAATACATACAAGCTATCAAAGTTTTAAATGAAACAAGTATTGCATTTATTGCGAGGCACTCAAATATTCAATTCGAGACATTGAGATGTGTACCTAAAAGGTTGACATTTATATGCAATATGAGACAAAATTAAGATTAAATGTAATATTTTGAAGATCATGCAATTAAGTTTGAAACAAACTTCATGGGCACATGTTAAAAATGCCTCTTAGTGTCACAAAATCTTTGCGTGTGTGTGTTCATAAGACAAATTTGAATAGTCTGCATGTGTTTCATCCAACATGTTAAATGCTTAACCATATGGTCCAAGAATATTGAGCAGGTTAAAATCAAAATCAATCTAAATTCAATCTTGTCTTAAGAATTACACATTATCTATTCATAAAGTTACATCTAAATTCATCAGTCATGTGCATTCTTGATCGGATAGTTTCATCAATATGATGAAGTAGTAAGTCCCACATAATCAAACCAATCCTCCTCTTTAAAATGACTAGAGTTGACATGATCGATTGCAAGTTAAATGGTTGATTAAAAAGAAGAAAATATTATTTTACATTTGCATATGACCATCAAAGATATTAATTAGGAAAATTCATATTCAAACTTATAAAATTTGTGTTTTCATGATAACATATAAAGATAGCGAATATGATTATAAATTTTAATTATATATCCAATTTTTTGCTAATTAAAAAGCAGAGTTGATAAGGTCTATCCTGATGATGACTGTATTGAATAAGCATCTCAACCGGGTTAGATATCACCATCAAGTTACACCTGAAATTTAGTATAAAATCAATCTATGATCAAATTAAAAAAATGCAAATAATGCTAAACTTGAGATGATTAAATGAAATTAAACATCTAAAAGTTTAAAGCATAATCCACTCAATCCTTCTTTTTCAGAAATGGGCGTGATAAATTAAAAAAATTATAACTCACAAAGGAGTCAACATCAAGTCAAGTGTACTATTATATTCACACTCAAATAATGCTATAAGGGCGTGGCGTGCTATCGTTCATGTGATTTTTGATTCACATATGATGCAATTACGATCATCTTCTTCTGACCGGGTGGCTTGACCACTCAATAACCTCTTCTGATCGGGTGGCTTGACCACTCAATAACCTTACTATATTATAATCATTACTGTAATATGTATGCTCCCAAATGACTCTGTCTCTTGAGTTGTGAACCATAGGGTGTTCCTAATAGGGCAAAAAAACTCATCATTAGCTAAGGTAAACTTAAGATTATCTCCTTAGAGAAATATTGCCCTAGATCTACAAAGTCTCCTTGGATGATGCAACTCATGGCTGCTAACAAGGATCTTTTGGCTAAGTTGGGTTGATTACCTCCTCTCAAAGTAAACTCATGACCGATAACTTCGAATGATGGAACTATGAGAACTTGATGAATGGTTCATTCATTCCCAACCATTTTAAGTTAAAAGATGATAAATTATATATATATATATATATACTTCATTAACTATCGTTAACAATTGCGATCTAACAATTGTTGTGAATGGAATTGAAGAGAGCGATTTAAAGAGTTAGTATAATTTTCAGAAGAGACCTCTTGATAAGACACTACCCAGAGCTTTTTCCCTCATTTGGTGAGGACTTTAGATATTGTTCCAGGTTTCCTATTACCCCTCCCAAGTGAAAGAACTTTTGATTAAGGCATGTGGAGTTTTGAATTTAGAAATTCACCATTTCAGCTTAAAATGGTGGGGGATGACATGCAGTATAGATCCCATGGTTTAGTCATCGCCCGAGTCGTGATCCCTAGTCTACAAGGTCGGTGGTCGACCCAACTTGACCAGAATGATCCTTCGGCACATGGGTTACGTCGTCAAGAAATCCACTGGGGGGTGGTCAGGAGATATGTTTTAAGTCTACCTTACCTAACAGAGGACTGCTTGTCCTATTAAGTATACATTATGATTCACAACTCAAAGTGCAGAGCCATTGGGGAGCATACAACCTACAATCGTGATCGTAATATAATTGAGTCTGAGTGGCTAAATCACTCAATCAGATAATCAATATATATGTCAATTCAAGGTTATTCCGATGAATTGAGTAATTGACTTTAAATTGAGCATACAATCCTATGATTCCCTCATTTACGTCTTTTTTAAATTGATTTTTCAATTGAGTAATTGACTTTAAATTGAATTTTATGCCGACACGATTAGATAATCAATATATATGTCAATTCAAGGTTAATCCGATGTTTTGAATGCAACGGCGCAGTCCGTTTCACGATTGGAGGTCGTTTGGTTCGAGTAGGTGTCAAATTGAGTCAATTTCAACTCAAAATACCGCCGTCGGCTTTTCGACCATGTAGACTTAACGGATTGATGCGAGCGGTCTTGCGATAGTTTTCGATGTTTCAAAGCTAATGGCAATCAATTTCACGAGCGAGGTGCGTTTATGTCGGCGCCAACCTCGATATCGTGCGGGACGCGTTGGCGTGATCACGCGATTGATCATCAAGATGCACGATATTTATATTCTGACCAATTTCAATGTTCTGAACGCGATGGTAAAATCCGTTCGTCGATTGAAAGTCATTTGGGTTAATTTTGGTGACGTCCTGTGTATGCAGTCTCGATTTGTGTATCGTCTCTTCAAATCATTTGACATTTGTGGACTTCGTTGGTGTGGGCGGTCTCATTTGATAGTTTTGATGTTTGAAGCTAACGACGATTTAGCGGAGGTCTTTGGACATCGTGTAACGCGCGACTCGATATGCGGCGTCGACACATTAATAGCTCGATCGTTCGGTGCTTTGATTATGCAATATTTATATTTTGACTAGTTTCGGCGTTACGAGCAGCGGCGAAGTCCGTTCGTCGTCGATATGGTTTAACTATTTTGATGCAGTGCATTTTGAGCTCGATTTGCTTGCCACCTCAAATTCTACTTGACGGGCTTGACATATGTGGAGGTCAACAATTAGTCTCAATCGATCTCAACATTAGGAGATATAATTAATTATGGGTATTTGCGCTTATAAGAAACTCGGAGTAATTAGTTCTTACAAAATGAGGGTGAAATCTCGGATAATGGCTTATCTATCATCGCCTTTTGAAAATTTATTCGACAATAATCTAAACTCATTTAATTGCGTGCATTATTTAGTTTTAACCAAAAAATCAAACCAACCAAAGTTTTAAGTAATTTGGTTGGTTTTTAGTAATTTGGATTTTGGTTTTAATTAATGAAAACTTTGGTTTTTGGTTTTTGGATCGGTTTGTTAAAAAAAAATTTGGATGGAACCAAATAAATCAAAGTAATTATATGTAATACGATATTATTAATTTATGTATATAATAGGCTTATCTTTATACACTTATTTTTATTTATTTTTTTAAATACTTAGTAGATGCTTTTTTTAAGACTATTATCTAATTTTTTAAAATATTTTGATCTCATGCTATTGTAATATAGTTCCGTCAACTTCTAAATTCAAACATCGCTCTCGTTAGTAAAATTGGTTTTAAATATTTTTTTTATCGCATGAAGTAATTAATTGTATTTTGATTATATTTATATTATTTTGCTTATAGCTTGTTGATTATACAATAAAAATTATGCAAATAATTTAAATGTAACTTAACCGGTTTATCAAAACCAAACAAAACCAAATAAAACCAAATTATTATTCGGTTTGGTTTTGCATTTTATTTGTTTGGTTTGGTTCAATATATTTATTTGAATCCAAAATCAATCGGTTTTAAAATTTATCATCAATCCATCCATCCAAATCAACCAAATGCACACCCCTACATTTAATTGAGAGGTCGGACATGAATTTTTGGATCCCACAATGTTAAAAAAAACTTTTGACTCTAGCGTAAAATAAAAAGAAAGAAAGAATGCAAACATGCACACATAAGAGAACTAATGATTTTGACTAAAGAAGATATCATAAAAGTAGAAAGGTATGTATGGGCATGCAAAAAGCTTGCTTTAGTTGAAGAATATTAATTTATACTAGGGTTTAAGGATGGGCATTCTTTATTTTTATTTATACCAATTATTTTGTTCATTGACAATACCATATGTATGACCCATGTTAAGTATAATATATAGGCAATGCTTATGTCATATTATAGTGTCTTTTTACTTGAGTGCTACTCTTAACTAAATGTGCAATATGATTTTTATCATTTAGCTTTGGTTTAAGTTGACAAAATTAAGTGCTCATCTTTTTTATTTTATTTATCAATTTAAAAGAAACTAACGATTTCATATTTGTCTTTGAACTCTTTATTCCTAGGGAGGAGCTCAAGCAATTGAAGGTTGGTCCAAAAACTTTATTTATAATTTGATGTATTAATGTGTATATTGGTATGACTTATTTATTAAAAATGATTTTTTCTTGTAGGGAATTGGTGAGAAGAGAGCAACCTACATAATTGAACTTCAGACTCAAAACCTTTTAAGGAAGTAAGTTAACACTAGTTATAATAAAAAAAAATCTTTACCTTAACATAAAACTTCTTTAATCTATAAACTATGTTTGTATCTCTTATTAATCAGTTGATGATCTTAAATAATTGGGTCTTTCTTCTAAGCGGGTAACATTTTCATTTTAATGGCTTTAATTCAAAATATAGGAAGTTTTCTTATTTAGTTTTATTTTTTCTTTCTGCAGATTAAAGGAATGATGTCAAAAATACTTGCCGATATCTAGTGGAACTTTTGTATACATCATTATCTTCTACTAAACTTGCTTTTATGTACATCCTGGGTGTATTATTTAGTGAAATAGAGTTGCAATGTTTGTGGATTGATGATACTTGATTTTCTTAGTTATGTTACTATGAACTTGTATGGCTTCATCTTTAAGGTTTATTGTCATTGTTTTTGAATTAAAATAAGTTATTATTATATCTATAGAATATTTAATTATGATAATAACACAAAAAAATAATGTGATTTCTCATAGAAAAATCCCTTTTTTGTATAAAATTCCTTATAGATTTGTGTTTTTTATTATTAGTTTTAAAATATTATAAAATAGAACATAATTTTTCATTTTGTAAATAAAAATATTGAACTCTTCATGCATTTTACGACTTTTAATAACTTTTAGAAAATTTTTGGAATTATGTTTTTATTGTTAAAATTCTGCTCAACTTACAAATTATGCTTTTAAAAAAAAATTAGCGATAATAACAATGCATTATGACAAGATTTTAATAACAATAATAATATGGTTCGAAGCATGTATCTTAGGTTAATAGAGAATATCTATAAAAGAAGGTAAATTGTCAATGTTTATAATATTTTTATAATTATTACTTAAAAATAAATAAATTATAGGCAAATTTATATACTTAGCACACAAATCTTATGTATTTACACATCTAATATCTTAAATTTAATATTTATAAATATATATATAATTCTTATATAGAAAATGTTGCATTCCACTTTTAAAATTAATGATTATGCTATTTTGATGTAATATTAAATCTTTAGATGAAATTTATATACATAGCACAAAAATTTTATGTGATTCATTTAAAATTTCCATATATATATATATATATATATATATATATATATATATATATATATATATATATATATATATATATATATATATATATTTATACACTAACACATTGATAGTTGAGGGCATAGTTGGGGTAATTGCCCCATGAACTTGATAATTTATATATATAAAGTGCAATTAGTCATTTACTTATTTTTTTATCTAATATATAAATATGCCCATCTTAATTGATGATGATTTTTTGATTTCATGCATATATTATCATCTAAAGATTTTTTTCATTCCAATTTCCATTTGCTCAAGCCTCAAGCCCGTTTACTTAAACTAAGTTAAATCTAAATACCGCAGACCTTATTGATATTTTTCATTACCATGCCTAAATCTACAAAAATATATTCTTTTATTGCTAATAAGACAAACATTCTTTTGCAGTTTTTACCTCATATTTAGATACAGAACTAAATTTGTTTTACATTTTTATAAAGGAAAACACATTTGAATGTTAGGTTTCTTTTCCTTTTCCCTCAAATCTGCAGTTACTAAGAATTTCATGTCTTAGAATTTCTTTAGAATTTCTTTAAATTTCTTTACCATTATGGTGTAAACCACGAAATTTTATGACAAATATCTGATTTGAAAGAGTCGGGATCTTCATTACGGTTTGTATAATTGATGATCCATCCATGTATATAATGCAAGTGAAAACAAACTATCAGGTTCTCATCTTGTGACAACCCAGCATGAATGTATCAAATTTAAGTGTGCGGATTGGTGGGGTTGAGCTAGCTTTTGTTTGTTGAATCTAGAATATGCATGATTGTATGAACTTTGGGAGTGATTTTTGTCATACTATGTAATGTGGTGTTTTCTGTTAAAAAAGTGTTTGCGTCTTTCCAACACACAAGGGATATGAACACAGGGTTATACGGAAAACCCAAGGGAAAACCACGGCCTTGCCTGCCCAGAACTTTCACTATGTGTTCAAAGATACGTCCTCGCTTCGTTCGAGAAGAAGGTGTTTACAGGGGCGGAAACAATATTCCGAGTGTAGAAAAATACAATATCGTCCAACTCCAACCCAAGGGAGAAGTTTCCCAAAAGGTGAACGATCTTCCTGGGAGCAACCTCTGATCTTCGTGAGAAAGGAGAAACCGGTCTTTTCTACCCTCCTGGGGCGATCTCCTAAGGGAGCTCCGATCTTCGTGCACCATCTGGTGGCACCTGGTGCTGGGATCGTCGGGCCAAGGTCGACCGAGGTTCTCGTGAGCTCCGGTCTTCAAATCGATTCCTCCTCGTGAGAAATGAAGCTCTATTTATAGATTTTGGGAGTGGCGTGCCTTGTAAATTGCGGAAAACTCCAACCACTCCATCTGCCCAAGGCGATCCCCTCGATCGACGTGTATTTTGATGATCCGTGCCTTAATGATCGGAATTGGGTGATCTTGGATTCGCTGGATTCGCCTTGACGAGCCGACCGACTATAAATATGTCGCTTTGGTGACCATTTGACGGATCAGATCCATTTTCATGTTCGATAGCTTGATCTAAGTCGATTCGAAGCTCGATCGACTATGCTTGATGTTGCTATTCGCCTCATCGAGACGGCCGCTTTGACCGTAAGCCAAATCGGTGATTAGATCAAGCATTTCAAAAAATGCCTTGAGATTCGCGGTTGATCGATTAATTTTCGAGGACGATCGTTGCCCCTATTTTTGGGTGACATTATCTCGGCCATCCAAAAAATATATGTCAAATACTTGAAAATAGCAAATTCTCCAATGAAATTTGAGAGTCCATCAACTCGATTTTGAGAGAACAGATCTTCATAACAAAGACAATATTATAACCGTATGCGGCCGCAAATATGTGTCGCGAGATTTCGAGATTACGATCGATCCGGAGTTTAGAGTCACGCCTGCTTCGCTGGCGAAGGCTACAAGGCGACATACACACATACGCTACGCAAGCCAACGGGCCGCTCGCTGGCGGGTCGAGATCTGACAACGGGCGATGCGCGCTGGTCGGCTGCGCTGGCGGTCGGCATCGCATCTGGCGGGTCGGCATGGGTCACGCGGCGGCTGGGGGCGAAGGTTTCATGCTGGTCTGCGGAAGCGGGCGGGTTACGCTCATGCGGAAGCGACCATGGACCGACGGCTCTGGTGGCGCCACATGCGGCACGCTGCCAGGGCGGGTTACGGGTTTGGCTGGCTACATGGCGCTGCCACAGGCGAGGCTGCCACAAGGCCAGAAGCTTGGGCCCACGGGTCCAACGCTTTTTGACCTGCTTTTTTGATGGTTTTGAGCTTTTACGCCCCTAAGGGTCTATAAAACCCCAGTAAGAGGGAAAGGCACATTTTTCTCATCTCCTTTCTCCTCTTAGAGTGCATACCTCCCGGGAGTTTGGGCACCTTTTTGATCTCCTCTCTCTGAGGCATGCCTCCCTGTGGGAGTTTGGGCACCTTGATCTCCTCTCCTCTGAGTGCATGCCTCCGGTGGGAGTTTGGGCACTCTTGATCAACCTCTACCTCCTCATCTCCACCAAGCCAGAGTGCATAGCCCTCCCCCTGGGAGTTTGGGCACCTCCTGAATAATTTTCATCTCGACGAGTGTCGCCGGCTCGAGGCACAACGGAGACGAGGGTTGACGAAGAGGCTCGACGATGGTGGCCGAGACATTTGTCTGCCGCGACCTCATGCGATGAGGATAACCACCGACGATAGTCGGCTGGACCGACGGTAGGCCCGCAAATGCTCCGATGGGTGGCGATCGACGCCGAATGGCGGGGAGGACCAATGTCGGGCGGACCAATGGTGGCGGTGAATGACGAATGACGGCATCGACGCCGCAGGGGTACGGGATGACCGCGACGATGGTGGTGACCGCGATTGTTGGCTGGTCGGCGGACCGGCGACGATCGTGAATGGCTACGCGGTTCGGCCGACGGGGTGGTAACCGAGACGCGGACGGGAGATCGACGCCGATAGTGAAGATTGTCGCGATGGTCAACGGTGCCGACGGGCGCGACCGGCTACGGGTTTGACCGACGGGTTGCCTAAGTCCGTAGTCGACGGTGGCGACCGCCGAAAGGAAGATTACCCGCGATGGTCAATCTGTGACCGCATCGACGGACCGACCGGATGGTTGGCGACAAGCGGATGAATCCGATGACGATCGGCGTTTGACGTTATGCGACGACGGCCGGCGGCGATGGGTCGAGCAATGGCGAACGTGTCGCGGGGATGACCGGCGACGATGGTGGTGACCGCCACGCGATTGACGCGAAGATACTGGCGCCGACGGGTGATCGGCGATGGTCGAAGTGACAACCGGCGACGATGACGGCGATGACCGGAAGGTTGCCGGAGATAACCGGAGATTGTGCGGCCGCGGTGATGACCGCACGTCGGCGACGGTTAGCACCGACGGGGATCTTTGACCTATCCGGTGGTCGAGTGTGTGCTGGCGACGCGCTGCGGGAAGAGGTCAAAAGAGATTTTGACCTATCCGGCGGGCGCTTACTCGACGTTAACTGGAGAAAGTTGATATGAGGATTGCCAACTTATCCGTTGTTTATCGAGCGCTACTGATGTTAACATGGAAAAGAGATCAATTGAAGGATTTGAACATCCGGTTGTCGCTATCGAAGCTCGACGTTAACCCGTGGAAGAGGTTGAATTGAATCCGAAGATTTTGACCTATCCGAGGTTGTTTATCTGGCCACTCGATGATGTTAACCCGTTATGGAGAAAGTTGCAGTGCCTAGAGGATTGCCAACTTATCCAAGGTTGTTTATCGAAGCTCTACACAAACTCACGAATATATTTATCGAGGTTCTCTAACCTTGACCTATCCTAGGTTGTGTATCGGAGCGCTTACTCATGATGTTAACCTTATGGAGAAAGTTGTAAGCCTATGAGGATTGCCAACTTATCCAAGGTTGTTTATCGAGCTATCAATGTTAACCTCGATGAAGAAGATCTCACTTGAATCCGAGGATTTTGACCTATCCGAGGTTGTATCGAGCTCGACGATGTTAACCCGATGGAAGATCTCAATTGAACTACCGGGATTTTGACCTATCCGGTTGTGTACGGAGATCGATGATGTTAACCGTTATGGAGAAAGTTGTAGTAGAGGATTGCCAACTTATCCAAGGTTGTTTATCGAGTACTAATATGTTAACCTCAGATGGAAGAGGTCGGAAGTCCACTAAGGACCTTTTGACCTATCCCGGGTTGTGATTGCAGGGTAGCATCCATGAAGCTGACTCGATGTCCGATGTCGCATCAACTAGTTGGTCGACACACGCGGAAGGGGAAGCTATCTTCTTGGGCATGCGCATCAAGGTCGTAGTCGATGCACATTCTCGAACCGCTGGTCTTCGACTAACACTAACCAACCGTGTGGGTAGTAGACTCGAATGAACTTGACTTAAGTTTGGTGATTTCTGTTCTATGACCCGCAATCGTCGTAAGGGTTCTTTTCTTCTCAGACACCGCTTGTAGGTTGAGTCAACTTTGAGGGAGTGCGTAATGACTTCCGTCAATGCCCGTAATATCGACGCGCCCGTGCAAAGATATCTTGATTTTACGCTAAAATCTACGATTCGATTTATCGGACAAAGAACGATCCCACCTTCACCTTCGATGGATCAACTTCGAGATAGAAGACAAATTACATCTTCAACCGGAGAAGCCCTTTCGAGGCATCCTCATCTCGAGGTCAAGTTCTCGATGTTGAGGGTTACCGACGTAAATGGTGGGCTTGTTTGATATATAGACGCCAGTTATCTGATTCCCACTTACCACGCCGATGCCACCGGTGTCGGGAATTTCATCTGAGGTGAGGCGATGTGATACCAATATAGACCGGAGAGGTCTCCCAAATATTGCAGACGCGACTCGACTTGACTACAATAAATTGTATCAAGTGGGCTCGGGAAATTCTCCAAGAGTTACGGAAGATTGATTGTCCCTTCCACTAATAGATTGATTATCAAATCCATAGGACCGCCGGGTTGAAGCTTCTCTTTCTATACCCATGCTAAGGAAAGTGAGTAAAAAAGAACATCAACCGAACTCCCATTGTCGATCAATATCCTTTAATATTGAAGCATGGATCACACCCCGACCGATGACAAGGGATCTTGATGTGGATGCGAAGCTCTAGATCTAAATCATCAAAGGTGATAGAATGGTCAACCAAGACTTCTTCGCTCGCTCTTGAAAGGCAATGAATATTTGGCTAGCAACACCTCCCCGCAATTGTTTCTATTCCTCCACCGCGGTTCCTTCAACTGCTTGCCCCAAAGATTTGACGAAAGCGTTGATTTTGTATAAAACGCAGATAGATATTTTCATCTTTCACCTTCGGAGGCACTCTTCTTTTCTAAGATGTTTGAACATCACCTTTGGGAACCTTCTTCCGCTTCGGTGGTTCAAACTGTCGATGAGCACCGATAGCTTCCGGAGATTTGTGCCTCTATTCTGGACCAAAGATAGAATGGACTGCCTCCGCATTAATGATGAATAAGTCCTCCGAGTCCTCAAAAGTTCTCGATCTACCAGACTCTGCTTCGTGAGGAGAACCTCGGAAGTGAGGGACTCTCCATCGCTCAAGGATTCGAGAGATGTGATGAATCGATGATTCTCTTGTTCGCCAGAACTGCTCTACAAAAAAATCCGAAGCTCTCCAAATGATCTGACGACCTTAGCTTTAATAGAACCAAGTACGAGCATGTCCTTTGAGAGTCGCTGGGAATACCTGACACAAGATAGAGTCATTTGCACTGAATGTGCATGATCGTTCGAAAGTGATCGATATGCTCGGGACGGATCTGCCATCGTAAGTGGTCCATGCCGGAAGCTTGAATCCGAATCGGGTATTGAGATGATCTCGAGCGAGACGAAGTTTTGGAAGAGGCGGCGGGAGAATGGATCGTTCAGATTGTTTGTCGGGAACTCTTCTTGCACCAGTCGTCGTAGTTCATCGCGTATAAGGTGACGTGGAATTTCACCGATACGAGGTTGAGCCATTCGTGTGGGTGAGAACCGGGCAGATCCGTAAGTTCAAAGATCTGGATGTGGTGCCAAGGGTTCTCTACTTGTTGATCCGCATTCTGCAATCATTCTCGTGAAGAAAATATGCCGAGGGCCGCGAACCCGTGGCTCTTCCGTGCGGAACATTTTGCCCCCCTTCAGAGTCAGAGAATTTCGGGAATCCTCCATCCTTGAACGCGATCTTCCAAAGAGGGGCCCGACGGACCTCACCGGGGACGTAAGTCTGTTATGTAGAGAAGTGTTGGAGACTTGGCGCCCTTGATCCGAGAATGAGCGCTGGAGCGAAAACCCCGCTTACCAACCATATTGAGATATAGCAATGGGGAACTGCTTTTTCCCAGACGGCGCCAAACTGCTAGTTAGAGAATTTTATTCTAGATGCAGATCTTCACAGCCCAAAAATTATCCAACACACAAGTGTGGGATATGAACACAGGGTTATAATGGAAAACCCGCTAAGGAAAACCACGGGCCTTGCCGCCCAGAACTTTCACTATGTGTTCAAAAGATACAGTCCTTTCTCGCTAGTCTGAGAGAAGGTGTTTACTGTGAAACAATATTCCGAGTGTAGATAACATCGGCCAACTCCAACCCAAGGGAGAAGTTTCCCAAAAGGTGAATGGATCTTCCGGGAGCCACCTCTTGATCTTCGTGGAGAAAGGAGCGAACCGGTCTTTTCTAGTCCTCCTGGGGCATCTCCTAAGGCGAAGCTCGATCTTCGTGCACTACCGGGTGGTCACTGGGGATGCTCGTCCAAGGTCGACCGAGGTTCTCGAGCTCTCTGGTCTTCAAATCGATTCGTCCCCTCTGTGAGAATGAGGCTCTATTTATAGATTTTGGGAGTGGCGTGCCTTGTAAATTGGTGGAAAACTCCAACCACTCCCATCGGCCCAAGGCGATCCCCTCGATCGACGGTGTATTTTGATGATCCGGGTGCCTTAATGATGTCGAATTGGATGATCTTGATTCGTTGGATTCGCCTTGACGAAGCCGACCGACTATAAATATGGCTTTGGTGACCATTTGACGGATCGATCCATTTTCATGCCCGATAGCTTGATCTAAGTTGATTCGAGCTCGACGATGCTTGATGTTACGCTCGTCATCGGTCGCTTGACTGTTTGCTGAAATCGGTGATTAGATCGCATTTGAAAAATGCCTTGAGATTCATTTGATCGATTAATTTTCTCCGAGGGCGTAGAATGCATTGATGTATTGCTTCCCGTAAGTGCGTGGTTGTGAACATATCGCCATGCGCTTAAAAAAAATCCTTTATTGCTCGATTCTTCTTTTTATTGCATTCATAGAGATCGATTGAATTCTGAAATTTAATCCAAGAATAAGATAGTTAAAATTTTAAAGATGAAAAATTATTAATCTTTTAAGATAGATTGTTAAAAGGGCAAATTAAAATTACTTGGGTAAGAAAGTCTCAATCCAAGAGCTAATGAATATTTCGCTTAAAGAAAGTCTCAATCCAAACTCAAGATATGACCTCTACCTTGACAACCAAGGAGTATGGTGCATATGCTAGAGTTCTTTGGTGAGGGATTGGGTTATAGCAAAATAACTTGACTATTTTTAAATCAGCCATAAAACCATCAGAGCAAAAAAACAAAAAGAAGTAATGAACAAACAAAATAGAAAATTCAGCACTCATAAATTCCAAATTTCCACCATTTTACATCACCAAGAAAGCAAGAATTCCTCAAAACTAAAACTGCTGAACCCTACAGGATCTACATTCAGGAGGGAGGGGCAAGTAGAGAAAGAGAGAGAGATCTAATTTTCTTATGTTACTACAAACACTTGTTGAGCCATCCCCATGTTAATAACACCCTTTCATAATTGTTAACAAGTTGTTACTTTTCTCAACCATTATTTGCCACTATGAACACTCAAGACCAATCCCACAATTCCAGTGCTGTTTCTTCAAACAAAAAAATCTAAAATGGCATCTCCAATCTCACCTACTGCACTTTCAGCTTCAAACTGAAGATCAAACCAAGTTGAACCATCCAAATCTTTTTCGACAGCCTGCTTCAATGTGCTTGGAAACTGCACATCCAAATCCCAGTTCATCCTTCCGCATGCTTCCTTGATGAAATATTCTTGTTTAGGCACTGACCAAATGGTTAGTTTGATAAAAGACACCCAAGGAGTGCAACTGAAATGTCTCTTCTTCATTTCAGTAAGCACATCATCAATGGAATCAAAGAGAAGCTTTGGATCATCGATAACCAGCATGTAGGAGTTTTCCAATTCATCAAACAACAAAGCTTCGTCGAATCCTAAATAAGTAAGAACTGCTTTGTTTCTGAAGCTTCTTTGATCCAGGGAGTTCCCCTAACACTTGATTTTGGATGGGTATAAAAGATTTACTGAAGTGAACATTCTGAAGTTCCTGGATATGCTTTCGGACAGGTGAATTCGGATCTTGAAGAAGCTTGAGGAATAGCTGCTTGTTTGAATTCAGCGTCTCTAACACATTGACGATGCCTTTGGTTGATGATGAAACTCTTTGTTCTCGCTTGAGTTGTTAGAGTTCTCTCTTAGAAAGGCCTCAGTTAAATCAACAACGGCCTTCTGAAGAATAGTCACAGATACACTGTCATGTTCACTCTTTTCTGGATCGCCATCGCTTCAGGTGAAGGATGCAGACCAGTCTTATTTTCAAATTCAAAATGTTTTCTTTCCCAATATAAGCCATTGTTGCAGTAGTCTAACATAAATTCACCGAGGTCTAAGTCAGGTGAAAGCATATACGGCATATTGAGATAATCAGACTGCTGTAATATCAAACTTGGAGAAGAATTTAAACTATTTTCAGAGAAAACTACAGCACTCTTAGTTGCTTCCTTGCTCAGCATTGGTTCCAATTCCCAACTCAGCTTTTATCCATTCAATTTTTGAACTAAATTCCCTCCTTGAGTGATGTGCTCTTGGCATCACTTTCTTCCTCAGTTCGTTGAAACTATCTCCCCGAGAGTCTGCAGAAGAGAGTTAAGGCTTTTTTTCACCTCACCCATGTAAATTGGCTGATATCTGCTTCTAGGATGAGGATAATGCTAACTTACAGATATGTGGTTTATACTTTCAACATCTCCATGATTTTCCTCTATGCCACATGGTAAACCAACTTTGTTTCTTGAATGGTTAATGCCTGCAAAAGAGAATAAAAAATTGAAGATGATTGAACAGAAGAATGAAAATATCATGATTGGAAATTTTTTGTATTTGATATAGCATGAAGTGCAGCTCTTGATATTATTGTGTCGCCAAATAGTCCATTTTCATCAATAGGATTGCACCTATGGTTCCATAGGTGCTATATTTCTTCAAAATTATTATATAAAATTATTTTGATTTTAATTTTACAAATAAATCATATATGCATCAGAGATATGAATCACATATATGAATTATGTTGATGTAACAAAGACTCAAAGAGGGACAAATGACCAATGTTTTAAAATTATTAAAATTCTCAAATTTTGTAAATATTCAATAAAATTTAATTCGTATTTAATAGACAATTTTGCCTTTTTTTTCTCTCGCTACTGTTTTTAATTAAATTATTACTTTGATAAAATTTTCACTTAGTTCATTTTTTATTTATTAATAATTAGCATTTGTTTTTAAAAATATTTTAATACACAATACTATTTTTTTATTCTTTTAATTAATACAACTCCATTATATTTTTCTAATATCTTTCCATTAATTTTATATAAATAAATCGTGTATAAATATCAAGTAACATATTAATATTTTGATATCAAACCTTGAAGTAAGAAGCTATATATAAACAACATAGTAAAATAAGATATCAATGTAACAACAAATGACAATAATTTAAAAAAAGTTTAACATTGTTAGTTTTCCCTATTACTTCAATTATTTAATATCAAAGTAAAATCTCATAAGTAATGATGGTAGTGCGGTGGATTATACATGAGTGGAGAGGTACAAGAGAAGAGGCACTTAGGTAATATCAAAAGCAAGCATCAAAAGTTTTTGATCGATTTGGCCAACATTTTTTATTGTTAATGATGTTTATGTCTTATGGTGGCAAAATAAAACAATTAACTAAAAGCAAGCCACAAAGTTATAATTAGCAAGCCTTAAACAATTAATCTTAACAAAGCAAGCTACAAATTGCATGCCAAAGGCCTTAACTCAATAGTATATTCCTTAATTTCTAACTCATAAGTTATAAGCACCAATTTCAATGAATGAAGCTATGATGAATTTCTCTAGATTTAATGTAGATTTAATATCTATATTTAGCCTTGAGTATACCATAGATCTATAACTAACATAGCATCCACCTATATATCATATATGTATGGGCCTCTAATGAATATATAGATAGATTTCTTTCCTTAAAAAAATGACACAAATTACATTATTAACATAAACCCGTGAGAATAAACTTATATTAAAATCATTTAAGAGTATGTATCCAAACTAACCTAACTAGAAGACCGAACTATTAGTAGACCAATCTCTTCTAAAACCAACAAAATGTCTCTTAAATTGAATTAGGATTAATAGCAGAGCAAAATCCAATGAAAAGGCCTAAAGTCAAGGCTTATTAAAAGATGGATCCTTAAATTAAGATTCATATTCTAAACTAAAAAAAAATACCTATTTGAAATTGTTTGAGCTAATAAATAAATATGATAATTGATTCTCAAAGTTAACAAATTGATGGATTGTTTGATCAGTATTTACGCATCTCTATTCCAAATGCCATATAAATTAACAAATTGTATTTTTTTTAAAAAGTTATTTGGTTAGTTGAAAAATAAATACTCAAAATCATTTTTTTGTGTTTAGTTGGCTAAAAATAAAATACATTATAACAGTGAGGACAATGCTCGACAATGCTCAAATGACAACATGATTGGCTGAACAATGCTCATGTATCGGATGATGACAAGAAGCATCAAAATCAAGCTGTGGGATGTGATCAAAGATGATGTAGGTTGTGATCCTTTAGGACAACAAGAGATTGGGGTCAAAGATGTGGATGTACAGAGGCATAGAGGTCAAGGACATGCAAGTGGATGTGATAGCACAAAGTTTGGACAGACGATAATATGGTCAAAGTTTGGCACGTGTTGTGGAATCCTAATATTTTGAATTCACTCAATTTGTAAATTCTAAATTCATTAAAAAATGAGCATTTTGAAATTTTGCATTCCCTACAGAGATTTTGCATTTGCATTACTTAAAACCTAAAACCATATGCTCTTATTTAACATCACTTGAACTTGATTTGAAGAAGATGATGTGTCATGCAATAAGCCCCAAAAAAATTTCAATTACATAATAACTAGATTAAGTTCTTTCAATATAGGATTCATAGATATATCTCCTTTACAAATAACATATAAATATTTATATTAAAACACACATTAGAGGAGCTAAATTTTCAAAATCATGCGCTTTATCAACTAAATTAAATTTGATGCTCATTATAACAAGCATTAAGCTCAATGGTTTCTAAACCAATATATAAAAAAATATCCACAAATAAGAAAAAAAATATGCCTTATTGACTTATAATATTACTTATCACCATAGAAGAAACTCTCAAACATATTAATAGTCAACAACACAATAAAATCTTATAAAAAAACAATAACATAAACACAAGAGAGTACTAAAGTCGGTTGATGGCTAAAAATTAATAACATAACTGAAAGAGTTAGTCAATATGAACAAGAAAAACAAATTAAAATTAATAAAAATATATGGTATGAGTGGTACAAACACAATATTGAAAAAAAGGATATTGTCTGTTTGAAAAAAAAAATCCTATAAGTCTCCTTTCAAATCGTGGTGAGAAAAGAAAGACAAGACCTATAGAAATTCATATTTTAGATGTCACAGGATGTACTTATTCAAGTGAAGTACGCCAACAAGAAAATAATGTATTATCTTGAAAGATAGAAGTCACTACCCTTTAATGGACCTAATCACCTCAATAAGGACTCCTAAGGATGATGGGTTTGCATATGCACCAGAGATTCTTCTCTTACTTAACATGAAAAAGTAAAGTAGAGTTTATTTTAAATCGGGTTCGTCAAGTTTCTTATAAGAGCAAGCCCTCATAGTTAATTATATCCTAAGAAATGAGGATTCTCAGGAAAACTCTCGATTAAGGCAAATGATCGTTGTCTCAAGATTTCAATAGAAAGGACTATCAATCGATTGTTTTATGTTTGAAGATTAAATGGGATTGATCAAATGGTGGAGTTATTATCAAGCAACAAATGGGAAATAAGTAGGAGACCTCATGATAAGAAACTTAGCAAGCACCTCAAACTATTATATACTGGGCTTTACATTTTGAAATTGATTTAGTTTGTTTGCTTACATTTTTCAAGAAATTTAGGACTTAAGATTTCTTAACACATATTAAAGAAATGCTTGAGAGGTGAGGAATTATGCTTATGACCCATAAAGAGGGAAAATCAATCTTAGAACCTAAACCTGGGGAGCTTCAAGATGGTAAAGTACAACCTAAATCTAAGGTAAAATGATAATTAGTTTGCCATCATAAGAAAGGACAAACATCTTGGACTTATAACTGTCTGGGGTGGCCTCCAACTAACACCTCCTACGATTTTAAACACATGTAGGCAAGTCTTTATGTTTATGCAAGATAGTTAGGTTGTTGTTTATTTAGAAAGAGAGTAAGTCCTTAACCTCACTCCCTAAAGAGACTAGATCATGTAAATGGACATGCTTCAAATGACCTAAATGCAATGAAATTAAAATTTTATTTTATTTTTATTTTTATTTTTGGACAATCATTTTGACTCAGGCTAATAGGATTGTTGACCTCATTTTTAGAATGAGCTCTCAACACCTCCATCTTAAACATAAGATTCCTCTTAAACACTAAGAGATCCTTAGCCTTAAGATACATCTAGTGATTAGGTGGACACTCAACCTAGCCCTAGAAAACTTAGAAGAATTAGCCATAGGAATAGGTCATGCCTGGGGTGTTAGAAAACTTCCTACCCTTTTAAACCATTCTTCACTCTCCATCATTCAAGTTAAACACCAAATCAATTTTATTTGATTTTATCCAAACTCAAATCAATTTCATATGATTGAAATTCATGATTGAAATCTATGATTAAAACCTATGATCAAAATTCATCAAAAATTCCTAAGTTCAAATCTTCCTAAGTCTTTAGTCCTTTCTTAAGAACTTAACCAAAATCATGATTCAAACATATTAAAATCTTTGAGATTTCTCATAATTCATTTATATTCTCATTTATATTCTCATATATAAATGAAAAATAAATTCAAACCAATCAAACTAAACTCAAAATTTCAAATAAATTCATGAAATTTCCTAAAATTCCTTAATTTTTCATTAATGGACTTAGCCTAAATCATTATCAAATCAACTCATGGCATTTTCTCAAAACTCATTTATATTCTCATTTATATTCACATATATAAATGAAATATAAATATAAATATAAATAAATCAAATCAAATCCTCAAATTAAATGCTCAATTTAAAATTTCTTAAATCCTTTAATTTTTCATTAATAGACTTAGCCTAAATCTTGATCAAACCTATAGGATTTTCTCAAAACTCATTTATATTCTTATTTATATTCACATATATAAATGAAATATGAATATAAATTAATCAAATCAAATCCAAAAATTAAAATTCTTAATTTAAAATCTCCTTAAGTCATTAATTTTCCATCAAATAATTAAATTTGCCTAAATCTTGATCAAACCATCTCAAATTTATGGGATTTTCTCATCATTAATTTATATCCTAATTTATATTCACATATATAAATAAAATATAAATTTAAATCCATCAAATCAAATTCAAAAATTCAAACTCCAAACTACAAAATTTTTCTAAGTCCTTTAAATCCTTCTTAATGGACTTAGCCCAAATCATGACTAAACTACTTCAAATCATTGAAATTTTCTCATGATCAATTTATATTCTCATTTATATTCACATATATAAATGAAATATAAATTCAAACAATCAAAACTAATTCTAAAAATCAAACTCAAATCCACTCAAAATCCAATCTAAGCCAATTAAGTCAAAATCTTGAACTTAGCCAAATCAACTTCAAATCAAGTCAAACTCTTGATTTTTTTTCATGGTTCAATCAACCCCAATCATGAGCTCACATATAAATCTAAACTTCAATCAAACAATCAAAACCTAGTTCAAAAATCAAACCCAAAATCCCTTCATATTCTCCCTTTGAATATGAAATTGTCAAATGAATCAAAACCCATTTGACATCAAATCACTTGTAAATGGATTTATATTTCAATATAAATCCATATACAAGATCAACCAACTTTGAATCAAGCTTTGGCCAAGCCATTTGTCTCACTTAAGCTCACTTGATCCAAAGTGACCTAAATTACTCTTATGAGCCAAATTCTAATTATAACCAAATTGGATTGAACCAAACTCATATTTGTCTCTTATCATGATCAACAATCACCATGGGATGATCAATCAATCAAATTGGGTCAAACCAAGTCAAATTAAGGGTTGACCAAGTTGACAACCTAAAAAAACCAAACATAGCCAAATTTCACCATAGGCCAAATTGATTGAAACCATTAATCTAAGTTCACTCATGATCTATGTTTGAACTTGACCAAGCCAATATTTGAGCCTAACCTAGCCCAATTGGCCACTTGACCCAAGTTGACCCATTTTGACCTAAAAGATCAAAATGTGTCAAAACTTGATCTAAGCCAAATTGATCCAAACCAATGGGTCAAGTCCATTCCAAATCACTTGTGGAACTTGACCAAAGCCTCAAATTGCCAGATAGAGCCAACCTAGCCCAATTGAATTTATACCTAACATGACCTAAAGTGGTCATGTTGAGCCAAATTAAACTAACCCAAATTGATTGAAAATAAAGATACAAATCCACTCCATATGACTAACCTAACCTAAACATACCTTGACCTACCTCAAAGTCGACTTGACCCATTTGAACTAAATAAAGTACTATGAGCCAAATTTAAAATTAATCCAAATCAAAGCCACCAAAATATTTTAAATGGTCATATGAACTTGTCCCAACCCTTGGTTTGATCCAATTGATTAACCCATTTTGACATAAAATTATGAAATTCATCATTTCATTTTAAACCGATGGTTGGGGAATGATGACGTCCATTTAGATCCCATGGTTTCATCATCCTGGGCAGTCGACGTCCCTAGTCTACTTTGTCAGAGGAGGTAGTCAACCAATCAAGGATACTTATCAACAACACATGAGTTACATCATCCAAGAAATACTTGTAGACCTGGGGTGATGTTTGTCTAAAGAGATAATCTTAAGTCTAACTTAGCTGATAAAGGGTTATTTATCCTATCAAGTATACCCTATGATTCACAACTCAAAGGGTAAAGCCATTGGGGAGCATACGGGCTACAGTCGTGATCGTAATATAATGGAGCCTTACTGGCCAAGCCACCTGATCGGAGAACTCTGGTCATAACTATTTTATCTATGAAGCCTATCAAGCCAAGCAAATGAGGACACATGTCACATCCTTACTAGTAAGAGATTGATTAAGAGTGAACATAGTATAACACTTTATTTGATATCAATTCTTTTGTGAGCTAAGTTTTCATGTCACCTCGATAAAACATTTTGTAGAAGGTGGAAAGATTGAGTTTTTCTTTAAGCTTTTAATGACATAATTTTATTTAAGTAATTTTTTTAGATTGATATTTAATTTAAATTGGATTTGACTTAAAAAATTGATTAATTTGAATATGTTTAAAAGTTAGATCCTGTCAACTATGTTTAATTACTAATAAGATTATATCTACTATCACCCACGTAATTAGTTTCTCAGATATTTTACTAAGTTGAAATTCTTATAATAGATTTTTAGATTTTGTTAATCAGGACTCAGTCCTAAGACTAAACTGAAAAGCAACCCACGCATCATTCTCAGACACTTGAATCTAAACATTCAACATAGTGTTGAGGACCATGAGAGTTTTTTTAAGAATATTTTAATTAATACTTTCTGTTTGCTTGTACGATGTGTTGTGAATCTGGAGTCATTTGATGAATTGAATATAAAGATATCTTGCAAGTATCCAATTCATTCATTGAAAGCTCTAACGAAGCACTTGGACAAGGCATATAATTACTTAAAGCATATCTAAGCACTCATTCTCTTGTTCAAGCTCTTACATGTATTTCAAGATATCTAAATCAAGAAAGTGATTGCCTTAGCATATGCACAAATATTAGTTTCTTTTAAAATGCTATGTGAATTTTAAAATATCTAGTTTAAAGCAAGAATATTTTTTGAAATATAATGCCACATCGTATATATATATATATATATATATATATATATATATATATATATATATATATATATATATATATATATATATTGATGCAACTAGTCGGATGTGAATATATCTCATAATGTAAGAAAGTATCACATTATTACATTTAAAAGCTTGTACAAGTTTGACAGTGAATGAAACTACAAATCACTTCGAAACATGTGCAATCATGTTTCTTTAAAGTTCATTGCATGCTTGTTGCTGAACTTTCAACTTCATTATCTGATTTTTTTTAAACTTCTCCTTTTTTATATGCTTTCAATTCATGCATCGTGATGATGAACTCTATTTAAGTTATTTTTAAAGAGGTGTGTTTATACATATCAGTGATTCTTTCTCTTAATGAGTTATTGAATTGTACATAATCTTATTTGAAATCTAATATGGATTCCATCATCATTTGAAAGCTAACACTTTACGACTCAGTGTATTTTACTTAACTACTTTTATTGCTCAAACACATGTTATAACACTGTTCATTCATTAGAAAGGTTATGAAACATGCTCATTGATAAGTTGTATGATTGTATTTTTAAGCAAATTATTAGACTCCCTATAAGCCCTTGTATTTCTTTTATACATTTGTAACTTCACATTTATTATGCTCAAAATTTCGATTTAAGCCTTTTATTTAATTCCATTTAGACTCTTTGATTGTCTCTTTTTTTCATTTTTATTTTCTAAGTCTAAAAATTTGATGAAACTTCGACGGCCTCCCAAAGATCATCCTCGTACAAGGGTTACATCGAGTGTTTTGGCTTTCTATGCGATCTCATGAGCGTAAGGAGTGGTGTTATATCCACAACCGTCTTCACACCCACTACGCCCTAATGGGCATTAGCGGGATCTTGAAACCTGTAGAAAGAAATATAATGCATGTGTATTCATTTCATTTTTTTTCTAAGTCTAGAAATTAGATAATTTGAAGATTTCGCTTAGGGGAGACATCTAATAGATTTTGGCTCACTCACCCATGCGTATGAAGCGTCTTGCTTGCAACCATTTTAATCTCGCCGCTCTCACGAGCACGCCTTCAAATCTACAAAGAAACACAAGCATGTATATATTCACATTCACACATCCCACATGTTCTGACTCATTTTTCTGCGTGTTGCAATGATAGGCAAAAAAATGAGATTAGACGTGCCGGAAACCAAGAGAAGAACCCACCTCATGACGGTTTTCTTGTCTGGTTATGGCGAAGAGAAGGGTCGGAAAGGGGACGAAAATGGGAGATGATGCCGGAAACTGAAAGAAGAACCCGCCTCATAACGTGTTCTTCCCCAAGGCAAAGTAAAATTGGAAAGGTGATGCAAGGAGGGCGATGCTAGAAACCGAAAGAAGAACTCGCCTCACTGTTCTTCTCCGGCTAAAAAAAGTGGAAATAATGCTGAGGACGCCGAAACCGAAAAGAAGAACCGCCTCATGACGGTTCTTCGCCAGGTAAGGAGATCATAAAACGAAGTAGAAAATTTGGATTTGGAAAAAGGGCGGAATTTCGGATTGAGAAAAATGAGAGAATTTGAAAGTGGATTTTCAATTTTGGTAAAAATGCGGAAAAAGTAAATGAAGTTCAGATTGGGGGTAAGGTAAGAAAAGAAATTTAGTAATGTTGAGGGAAAAGGATTTTCAGTTTTGGAGAGGGGAAGGAAATAGAAAAGAAATTTTGATTAGAAAAGAAGAAGAAGAAAGAAAATGAAGGAAGAAAAAGAAAGAAGAAGGAGGAAGAAGAAAGGGAAGGATCATTTTCAGTTTTGAAAGAGGGAGGAGGAAATAGAGAGAAGGAAATGAAAAAAGGGAGAAGGAAGAAGAAGGAAGGACAAGAAGGAAAGGGTTTTTGCCTTTTTCGGTTTGCTTGAGGGAAGAGAAAAACGAGAGAGGGAGGATGCTGTCGCGTGTGGATCTTGGAGCGAAAACCGAAAACGGATATATATATATATATATATATATATATATATATATAAAAGGAATTGCTTAACAATAAATTTTCACTAAAAAAATTTTGCATCATCGTTTCTGAGGCAACTACTTTGTTTATTGATTTAATAACTTTCAATTTATTATTAGATTAATTTTGTTTATTCATTATTACACTCATTTCAAACTAAATTTAAATAATTAAATTTTATTATTTTTTTTAAAAACTTATCTTAAAAGTTGATTTTTGTTTATTATCATCCAAAGTCTTTCACTTAAAAATTACATATTTGATGTTTGTTTATGGAATATTACAAATTAATTATGAATTCGATTGTTTAATTTCATAGTAATTAAACATTTCTTAGCTCGAATTCGAATCATTCAATATTTTAATATACATACCTAAATTTTAATATTTAGTTATATAGCAACAAAATCTTAAATATCATATCAGAAATTCTATCATATTACCTTTTTAAAAATAATATATATATATTTTCATGTATATAATTTTTTTGTGATTGTGAAGTTGAAATGTTGTAGAATTAAATATCAATAATTATATTTTAAATGCAGTAAATATATGAGATTTATGTGATAGAAATGTAAATCCTCCATAAATTAAAATATTAATGCCTTGTTTTATAGTTGTTGATTAACTTAAATTTTAGTTGTATTGATGCTAAAATATTTATGAAGGCAGAGTGATTTTTTTTTTTAAATTTTAGTATTGCATAAAATTATGCACATTATAGGAAATACTTAAAAAAAACTTATAGAGCTTTTAGGGCAATAGATGTGTTGTGTCAATTACTTCTAATGAGAGCAATCGAAAATGTTAGAAAAATAATAGATATGTTAAAAAAATGATTAGATGATAATAGTGATTAGCATTGTATTCAAAATTATTTATGGATAAAATTAGAACTATACAAACACAATCAAAAAGAGAAAAAATAAATATTAGAAAGAAAGAGCAAGAGAAAATCAAGGGTGACAATGTCCAAGATTTTACTAGATTATGAAAAATGTTCAGATGATTTTATGATGATTCTGATAAGTTCAAGATGGTTTTGATGAATTTAAAATAAATTTACTAAATTTATGATGATCCTAATAAGTTCATGATTTTAATTGATGATTTCATAATAATTTTGGAGATATCATTGTCTATATCATTCTAGCTAGCTTTGCTTTATCTCAATCAAATTCACAAGATTCTCAAGTATTTAGATCTAGATTTACTTCTTCAAAATTTTCATATATTTGAGAGATAACTTCAAAATGAGTCAGAGAAAAATATAAAAATATCTCTTAAACTTAGTTAAATTTCATTATATTAAATGGAACTATGAAAGTGTATCATTATTTCTTTTTATTTTTATTTTTTTTACATACATAATTTTTATATATTTATAAATCAATCAACTTTTATCTCAAAATTTTAAATTAATATTCAAAATATACGATCAAAATATAGTTTTCAAATGACAATATCGTACGTTTTGACACTACATTGCACTGCAACCACAGCCTCAAACTCATCATAAAATTTCTATCTCTCTAGTAAGCATAATCATGATACTTATAAGTCTATTGATTTTTTTTAAGAGAATTATTTCAAATTCAATGAATTTATGATTATAAAGAACTTCATTTTTAAGCTAAAGAGTTAAAACTATAATAATATTTATATATTTTTTAACATTCAAAATAATGTTGATGAATAAATAAAATTAATTATTGAATTTAAATTTTAAATTTAAAAAATATGCGTGAATTGTCACCTATGCGGATCTTACTCTTGGGATAGTTTGAGTGTCATATGCTCTCCATTCTCACATTGGTTGTTAGGTTTAAACATATTTATGTGAGGATAAACATTTTCCCATTTAAGAGTGTTGGTTAACCAATTAAAATTTTTCTTATATATATATATATATATATATACACATTTAGGAAAAATATATCTAAACTTTTAAATAGGCATAAATGTTAAAACCATATATTTGATTATAATTTCATGTTTAATAGATGTTTACCTAAATTAAAGAGAGTATCCGGTGAATGAAGTCCCTTTTGGGGAGAAAATGTTTTGGCCAGCCTTATTTCTGCAAAACAAAGTGGCTGTTTTTCACAAGGAAACCTTATTGATACAGTCGACGCTTGATCTGCAGTCAAAAATGCACTAACACTGAGCTATGGGCTCGACAATGACCTCCCAACATTAGCATTTATTAATGCTTATTGCTGTGCAGCAGTTTAGTGTTTAGTTTATCGATTTGAGCATGTTAAAGATAACTACTTGTAGTATAATGCCTAATTAACCAATTAAACGCAGGTTCTACAAATCATTGTAACTTTTGGTTAACCAATTGCACCTTGTAGCTGATTGATCAGCATTAGTCTTTAATCACTAACGCATAGGAATTAGTCAGTGCAATTAGAAAATTAATCATATTCATTCTATGTCTATATGTAATTAAACTTTGATTATTATAATATATATATATATATATATATATATATATATATATATATATATATTATAGTATTAAATTAAATAATATATATATAAATATATATATATATATATATATATATATATATATTAAAATATATATTAAACTTTGAATTTTTTCAGTAATTGAAGTATTAAATTAAATATATATATATATATATAAATAAATTATAAAAAAAATTTTCCAATTAAAAAATAATTACTATATATTTATTTTGAAGAAAAAAACTTCTTTATGATTTATATATTAGAGACCTATTAGAATAAAAATAATTTCTCCAAACTCAATATGTAATCTTGAGTGGAGTTTAAGGTTGGTTACTTAAAACTAATCAACTTAAGTTCGACTCAACTATTTACAAAATTATCTTATAATTATCATTTTCTAAATTCACTCAAATATCAAGATTCACAACAAAATCCTAACTTGCATTTTTTTTTTATTTTGTCAACTTCCTTTTGTTTTAATTATGTCACACACAAATAGATGAAAATGTTCTAAGATATTAATTATTAGTGTTATAAATAAATAAAATTTGAATATTATCTATGTTCAAGAAGAGAGAAGATGAAACTTAAAACTATAGTGTAAAAGTAAATACAATATATTTTGAATATTTAAATTTTGTTTAATTATCTAAAAAACAAATACAAGAAAATTGATTTTCTGCTTGGTTGAGTATATGCAAGTAAAAATAATGTATTTTTTATACATTAGATCTTATTAATTGTATGTAAATAATTATAACATTTTTTTTATTAATATAATGACCCAAATTTAATATATATATATACATTAAATAAATTAATCATCAAGTAATGGTTTAATATTTATTTATTAAATAATTATTTTTTTAATAAATAACTTAATCATTAATTGTTTTTTTGCTAAATAAACTAAAATTTAATCATTATTTTTTTTTTAATTTATCGTGAATTAGTTACCTATTAATTTTAATAAACATAGTTATATTTATTAAATTATAATTAAATTATAATAATATTTAATTTTATTCAAGTTAAATATAATTAAAATTAATTTATAATAACATTCAGTTTTTCACTACTTCATCCTTCTTGTGCTCTTCCAACCGAGAGGCAGAGAACTTCGTTTTCCAAAAAAAAAAAAAAAACGTGGAAACTAACAATTTTTTCTCACGCTATGCTATGACTCTTCCATCGTCCCCTACTTCACTTCGAGAACGACAATCTCTCTCATCCGAACGGAAACTAACATCTCTGATCCATCTCTCCAATGGCTCCGACGCATTCCCAAAAATCCCTGAACCCAAGCTACCAAAACCTCACAAAACGCCCTCGAGCAAAACACCGCCTCAATTTCCCCAACCCAAAAGGCAGCACCAACCCTCATCCAGCTCTCAACCCTCTCTCCGTCACCCCAACAGAACACCCGGTCGAAGTTATCGGCCGGATCCGCGACCTTCCCGATCGCATGGACAAATCCTCCTCCGTCCTAGAACTCTGCGACGATGGTTGCTCTCTGCGCGTCCGCTCTGACGTGGGCTACAGGGATTTCAGCCTTGATGGTGTCTCCCTCTCGGAGAACGAGGATCTCCAGGGTTTCTATAAGAGGTTAGTGGAATCGAGGGTACAGATGGTGCGCTCTGGTGCCAAGTGCACCATTATGATGTACGGACCAACGGGAGTTGGGAAGAGCCACACCATGTTTGGGTGCACAAGGAAGGGGATCGTATACCGGGCTCTTAAGGATATTCTTGGGGAAGGGGATAGGGATGGTGGCGTGGATGTTGCGGGGTTTGAAATTACGTTAGTTGTCCAAGTTGCAGTTTTGGAGATATATAATGAGGAGATTTATGATCTTCTTTCTGGTTGGAATGGAAATGGTGCTGGAGCTTCTCGGATTGCGCTTCCGAAGGGTAGCACTCCCAAGGTGAGTTTTATTCTTGATTTCTCACTGGAAGTCAGGTTGATATTTATTTGTGTTTTTTTGAACTTTTGTTTCTAAGTAATTCCTTTCTGTTGAATATTATTTATTTATTTATTTATTTAATTATTGTGTACGTATTCTTTAGTTATGATTATAGGCTCATTGGTAATGCAGTAGTTAATGCTTTGATGATGTTGAAATGTGACTTTTCTGTTTATATCCGGAAGCTTTTGGGGTGATCTCCTTTGGATGCTTTTAAGTTAACAAATATGCTTTTGAAAATAATTAAATTTTCAAAATCAATTATTTGGTAGGCTGTAATCAGAAATTAATATCAAAACTATAATTCACAAAATCTGCTCAAATTACTTATTTCATTCTCTCTAAAATGAGTGCAAAATGAAATTATTTTTATAAAATATATTTTCAATCTACATAGCCACATTAGCCCTTCCAACAGCACTTATTTTTTATACGGCAGGAGGATTTCAGAGAAAATTTCTGTGCATTTTCATTTTGTGTCTTTTGTTTTTTTTTTCTTTTAAAATTTTGTTCCAAAGCTAGCATTTTGAGATTCTGCACATTTTTTCCAACTAATGTTACAAGCTGATCCTCAAGTGTTTATCCATAATCAATAAATTCTCTGATGATCTGTAGAAATTGCTATTTTTTGTCATTATGACAATATAAGAAAAGGGCACTGTATTTTTTTTTCTTTAAGAATTTACAAAATAGATATTTTTCAATAATATAGAGCTTTCATCATTTTCCTCAAAATTTTTTTTTTACCAACGAGTAAAATTTTCTCCAAGAACACATACATGAGCTTCTTTTAGGATGTTTTGCTCTACCGCCTCTATGTGGTAATTTGAAACTCAATTGTGGATAATGTCATTTGATTTCTTCAAATGATCGTAGAACATTATTTTTCTTTTAAATACTTTGTATCTATTCCTAAGATTATCCTTCATTCAATTACAATTTAATAATGTATATATGGATATAGAAACCTCGATATTTCACATCCTTTGCAATGGCTTCCAAGATCAGTAACAAAAATGAGATCATAATTTCTAAGAGAGAAGGTTGATAATTTAGACAAAGTGTATATCTGGTGAGAAATTTATTTAGAATGAAGATTGGTTTCTAATTTTGTTGCATTCTGAGTACTATTTCGATAATAAAATTTAAAAGTTTATTTTGACAACTTGTCTACACCTGAACTGCCATAGATATACTTAATTTTTGCTTATTTTATTGTTAACTTCTTTGAGACAACATTTTTTCATCGGTCTTTACTTTCTCTTCCCTCACAACAAAATCTTGGTGATTTTACCAGGCAATTATTCTATTTCTATCAATACCTTGCTTCACAAGTGTATCTTCGGTTGATATTGACTTGATTAGTTAAAAAACTTCTCGACTCGATATCAATTTCATGGCATTAGTCAGCCTTTGACTTTGGAGCTATGTCAATTTAGTTTAATATTATTATTATTTTAGTTTATATATATATATATACACATATAGTGATGATTATTTTGTATTCAGATTTTTTTTGTAAAGAAGGTAAATCATCAGTTGGTTAAGGAATCATAATATCGATTATTTTCTACTAACAAGAATAATCTGTTCAAGTTACTTCTGTCGCTATACAGGCAAGACTGAAAATGATGGGAAGAAAGGCAAAGAATGCAACCTATATATGTGGTACTGAAGCTGGAAAAATATCAAAAGAAGTTGCGAAAGTTGAGAAACGCAGGATTGTTAAGAGCACTTTGTTGAATGAAAGAAGTTCTCGAAGCCATTGTGTGGTCAGTTCATTCACTTTTTTCTCTTTAAGTTGCTGAATATGAGCTGCTTTCCTGAATTTTTTTTTTCTTTTGATTTTTGGCAGATTATCCTGGATGTCTCATCTGTAGGAGGAAGGCTTATACTTGTTGACATGGCTGGCTCTGAGAATATAGAGCAGGCAGGACAAGCTGGATTTGAAGCAAAGATGCAGGTAACTAAATTTTTATTTATTTTTTAAAACTGTATTTCTGCTTGTTCATTGTTTACATAGTTTTTTCCCTCAAATTTAGTGTCCTTCATTCATTGATCATGTAAAAGATGCTAGTAGTTATATTATGCTGTATATGTTAGATCATTGTCCATTATTGAATGCAACAGTTTTAGCATACTGTGAAAAATTCTTGGCTAGAAGTGTAAGCAATCTCATTTACTTCAATATTTCTGATGATTACTCTTTCGACGGCAAAATCAACCAAGGAAACATAGCACTTAAGAGAGTAGTCCATTGCCAACGGAGATTCTCATGTTCCATTTAGAGATAGCAAATTAACAATGCTTCTTCAGGTAAAATAAAATTTTCCAATCCATGTACTTTTTGGCCATTTTCTATGTGGTATAATATCATCTATTTTTATATAGGATTCATTTGAAGGTGACAAATAAAAAATTCTCATGATTCTGTGCGCAAGTCCTGATCCTAAAGAGATGCACAAAACTATTGCAACTCTAGAATATGGGGCAAAGGCAAAGTGCATTGTCCGAGTTGCTCACATGCCAACTCCGAGGGATAAGCTAGGCAGCGAAGACTCTTCAACACTGCTAAGATCAAGAATTGTGGAAATGAACCAGTTTATTTACAATCTACAGATGGAGAGCAAGGTAAAAGACAAGGAATTCAACAGAGTTCAAAGAGAACTCTCGCGTAAAGAGGAAGAAATAGTACGACTTCAGTCTAAGCTTGAGCTCACTGAAGTAAGGGGAGCAGCAGCAAAAGAAGAAGAGATTAAGTGTCTGGTTGATGAGAGGACTCAGGCTTCGAGAATTGAGCTGAAGGAAATGGAGGAGAGAATGTATCGACAACAAGAGGAACTCTACATTTTAAGGAAGCAGTTAGAGGGAAAGGAATCTGCTAGTGCAGCTAATGAGGATGCATTGCGTTTGGATGACAGAGATGGTGGGAAATTTTTGAAATGGCTGGCTGAAATGTGCATGGATGATCAAGGAATGGAGAAGTCAATGGAGTTGGATATGGGTGATCAGCAACCTATTCATGATTTTATGGAAATAAGGGGGCAGAATTCTCACAATTCAGTAGTTTTCAATATCTTTCAACAGGATGACTCTACTAGAAGAATAAGAATCCAAAATATATTCAGGCTATGTGGTAACCACAGAGAATTAACACAACAAGCTGCTCCGACGCCGAAGAGAAGAACAGAGGATGGAAGCATCCATTCATCCCCTGTATCTCAATATAAGGAATTAGCCACCAAAGAAAACCGTTCTGTTGAGTTTGTATTTCATCCAAAGCCTAGTGCAAACTCTATAGCAAGCCTGAAGACAGTCGAGAGAGAAGAGTCAAAAGAGAACAAAGAACCCATAGGAGTCGAGACAGCGGATGTGAGGACTGTTTATGTGAATTGGGAAGCATGGAAGGAGTTATTAGGAAACAGATTAAAAAGCTGGTCTTAAAAAATTACTACCCTCGGTGATCTGCGGAAGCTAATTGAAACTCATCTTGCAGAAGCCAACAACAACAACCCGCCATTCACTTTTCTCCTGCTTGCGGTAACCTCATTATCCTTTTCAAAGTTCTGTTTGTATTACTGCATCTTTATCATGGAATCTTTTGGAGATCTTGACTTTGATTGCATCTTAAAGATTTTGCCGACCATAGAACGTGGTCATATTTTGTAGCTGCATCAGTTTCATTGAAACTAAACACACGACAAATGATTAAAAGTAACTTTTTTAGTTCAAACCAACAGAGGAAAAGAGAAAAGAAAATGGAAAAACTGTTTTAAAATGATGTTAGTAATTTGATATTTCATTTCATTAATTCCAATCAAAGGCTGTTACACTTCCGGGACTTCCAGCAACTTAGAGATGAGTAGTAATTTTAGAATCGCAACAATAAATCTTTGTCTGCTGGGTGTTACAGGATCCCTTGGGAGCTCCTGTTCCAAAGGAAAAGGAAGCTGCAGTATCAGTTAGTAAGCTGCCTGCTTGCAACAATCAGCTGAATAGTCACCTCGCTTGCTTACGACCAACAAAGAATACAGTTGAATGGCAGAATCAGTTTCCTTTCAGTTCATTAGAGAACACTCTTCCACTTCATGGAATGAAGGCATAATTGGATTTTTGATAGTTAAGTACTCTGTGTAACTACAAAATTGTTTTTTTTCCCTTATTTTTTGTTGATCATTTTGTATTCTTGGGCTCCAAGAAGATTTCTTGCATCATGTACATTTGTGAATTGTAGCAGCTATAGTGATGATTTTCTTGGACAAGTAAAGTCTCCAATTAGATATCCTTCAAACCGACATACTCAAAACAGCTTCATGACTTGAGATTTTCATTTTTGCTGATTTTGGCTGAGTCTGACGGAGATGAATCAACCATTTGAAAGATATATACAACTGTCAATAATTAAAGTGAATGGGAGTAAAAACTGCAAAGTGTACCTGAAGATTTGAAGAGATTATTGCAATTAAGCAAGAAGATCTAATACCATGTAGAATTATAGAAGCTGCAACGAACAGAAACTCAACAGTAACTGTAAGGTTAAACAAAGAACAGAGGAAAATAATATAATGAAAGAGCAGAATCAAACTATTTTATCTCTATCTCACTGAAGCCAAAATTCATATGTTTATAACAGTATAGTTAACGGAATATGTCAAAAGTGGTTTCAGCATAAGACCGACATCATATATATTGATACACGTATATGGACTAGATGAAATGAAGGGATATATTTTTCTGCTATCAGAAACGGCCAGTCGTCAGAGATTTTGGAGGCTATTTTGAGTTTCTTATGTGTGTATATATATATTGAAATTATCTGTATTAGGATTATATTTAGTGTTGTAAAAGACCTACATCGCTTTCTTTCATCAAATCTTCACTTTCTCTTATCATCTCTCCTCTTTGGCAGTTTCATTCCCAAATGAACTTTTATAGCTAATGTGGGGCTATTCGAAAATAGCAAACTATATGAAATTTTATTCATTTTTAAACTATGAATTTTTTTTGGCTAAACCATTCATAAATAACACACTATATAAATTTTCATTCATTTTGAACTCATAAATTCAACATTTTAACAATGCTTACATTAATAAAACATACAACAATACATAATGTTCAAAATTTATACTAATAGTTAACATAAACTCTTACAAGAGAGAAATGGAGATTTAAAAAAGAGTATATTGTATAAGGACTTTAGGTCTGGTTCCAAGTTTCCCATAAGCTCAAGCACTTATAGTTAATCACCAATTCCAATGTTAAGAGATTACTTTTAATTAATTAGTTCACTAATTGCTTAGCTAATAAGTAGCGTGGATAACACACGCATCATGATCGGTTCTATCATTTCAAGCTGTCGTGATCCCTTGTCTTCATAGTCAGAGAAGATAGTCAACCCAAGTTGACCAAAATTACTTCATCCAATTACAATTTCACCAATTAGACAAAGCAGCCCATTAGTAGTGTACATATGCATCAACTTTTAAGAATTAGATTTATGAGAGATGTATATATTTTTAAAGTAATTGTCCATTTGTAAGATATTTGTACAAATTTTTAGGTAAGATAGACTTTGAATTTTGAGTTCTAACCTCATATTCTTAAACAACTATATTTAAGCTTTTAACATAATATTGGGGCCCATGCAAGTTATTCTCAATAATGCTTACACACACTTTGATGTAATGAGATCAATTAAAAAACTTTCTTGTAATGTGTGCAGCATTGCATTTTTTTTTTGAAAGTTTATACAAACCTCTAAGCATTTGGATGAGATACATAATCATTTCAAAATGCATACATGAATCTATTTCATTCAAACATTTACATGCATTTAAAAGCATTTAAGTCAAATAATTAGCTACTTTAAAATGTGAGTAAGAGTTTAATTCCTCCATATATTTGCATGAATTAGAAAGCATTTCAAATTAATTGAATGCTGGTTCATTTGAGTTTAATTATCCAAACTTGATAATGTTCAATTAAAATCACTCTTAATTCATTTAGAATATATTGCAAACATTCTTATTGCTTATTGAATAGCGCGTTAGAAAACCGGTTGTGGTAGAGTGAAAGTTTACACCTTAGCCTTGTATGAAATCCAAAGACACAATTTAAAGAGAAAAGAAAACTAATTTTAACGCGAAAAGCTCAAAAAGAGGGAAAAATCACGGGGCCTAGCCCAGTAAAAATCATCCACTATGTATCTGTTTCAGAGTACAAAATCTTCTCGATAATGGGAGTACAGAATTGTATATAAGAAAGGAACAACAAATATGTACGGCCGTTGTAATAGTTGATAGTAGTAGTATGATGGTGAAATAAACACGATGAAGGTCGATTATGGAGACGAGATTGATGATGGATCAACGGCGGTGGTCCTCGTCAATCTTGTCCTCATCATGACGACCTTCATGATTCAAACCTATTTGAAATCTATGATTGAAACTCATGATCAAAATTCATCAAAAATTTTTAAGTTCAAATCTTCCTAATTCCTTAGTCCTTTCTTAAGGACTTAAACCAAAATCATGATTCAAACCTACTCAAATCTTTGAGATTTCATAATTTATTTATATTCTCATATATAAATGAAATATAAATTCAATCCAATCAAACTAAACTCAAAATTCCAAATCAATTCATGAAATTTCCCAAAATCTCTTAATTTTCATTAATGGACTTAGCAAATCATTATCAAATCAATTCAAACTCATGAGATTTTCTCAAAAATAATTTATATTCTCATTTATATTCACATATATAAATGAAATATAAATATAAATCAATCAAATAAAATCCTCAAATTAAATTCTCAATTTAAAATTTCTTAAATCTCTTAATTTTTCATTAACATATATAAATGAAATATAAATATAAATTAATCAAATCAAATCCAAAATTAAAATTCTCAATTTAGAATATCCTCAAGTCATTAATTTTCCATCAATTAATTAACTTTGCCAAATCTTGATCAAACCATCTCAAATTTATGAGATTTTCTCATAATTCATTTATATCCTCTTTTATATTCATATAAAATATAAATTTAAATCAATCAAATTAAATTCAAAATTTAAACTCCAAACTGCAAAATTTTTCTAAGTCCTTTAAATCCTTCTCCCAAATCATGACTAAATCACTTCAAATCATTGAAATTTTCTCATGATCAATTTATATTCTCATGAGAGTACGATCGCTTTTCTATTTTTTCCAATGTCTTTAGAAAATATATTTATTACATACTAGTACCAATTTGGATGATTTATTTTCTATTTTGATATGTGTACTTTTTTGTACTCTTATGAAAATATAACCATTTTCTTATTTTCTTCCGAATTTTTGGTATATTTAAGTAATATGTTTAACATATTCCTTTACAATTTGTTTGATTGTTAGTTTTTTTAACTATTTTGTGTACTCTACTCTCGAGAACATTATTTTCTCAATTTTTCCCGATTTTCTCATTTTTTATTTTATTTGACACGATTATAATTTAAAATAAATAAATTTGAGATAGAAATGTATTTGAAGTTTCAATAAATAATACATAAATTACCTCTAGAAAATAATGATATATAACATTGATTGAAGGTAAAATAGTTATTTTTTAAAAAAATTTACATTAAAAATATTTTAAATATTTCTGAAACTATAATTTGTGTATAAAAATAGCAATAAATGATATAGTACAGATAAACTAATTAATTGAATTTTTAAATATAAAATATCAACTTTAAGATGAAAATATGTAAACGCAATTGTGGATACCTTTTTTGGGCTTAATAAAATACGTGTAATAAGAGAAGGCGTTTAGTCAAAATAGTTGGATCCAAACTTACAATCATTCCGATCATGTCTTATAAATATCATGCATGTTAAGAGCAATTCCATTTACTCCTACTAATTGGATCGAGTGAAAATCATGCTTTATTTTATTTTGTTTTCAATTTTTTTGTTTTAAAACTAAAATTTTAAAGAACTACCATTTACCGAAACTCAATGTCACAGTCCAATATATTCTAATAATTTAGTAAATATTATTTATTATTTTGCTCAGATAGCTGAAATTTAATTAAAAGTTCTACAAAAATTCATAAAATTCTTTTTTAATATGATTGCTAGATTTTAGTGCTTTTGATCAGACTATATACTCTTATGAGAGTACACTTGCTTTGACATTTTTCAGCATTTCCACCAATTTTTCATTCAAATTAGGAGTTAGAGCACCTATGCATGTACTCTCTGTACTCTCCAGAGAGTACACCCTATTTTCACCATTTCTGCTAGTTCTTTGACCCTATTTGTAGATAAAATAGTTTGTAGATGCAATTGCAAGTTGGAGGTTCTTTTAATGATTCTAGGGTTGTTTAGCGTCCTCAGACTCCAAATAGTCCACCCCATTTTTCCCATTTTGCTAGTTGTTTGGCCATGTTCAGATAAAATAGTTTATAGATGCAAATGTAAGTTGTTTGGACATTCTTTTGATGATTTTAGGGGTTGTTTAAGGTGTACTCCTGACTCTCTAGAGAGTATGCCCTATTTTTCCATTTCTTTTGTTGTTTGGCTATTTGTAGATAAAATAGTTTAGAGATGCAAATGTAAGTCGTTTGGAGATTTTTTTTGCGATTTTTTGTTTAGTAGGTGACTCTCGACTCTTCTAAAGTACACCTCATTTTCTCCATTTTGCGTTGTTTGGCCTTGTTTGCAGATAAAATAGTTTGTAGATGCAAATGCAAGTCGTTGGAGGTTCTTTTTTTTTTAGCTAGGTGTACTCACTCTCCAGAGAGAGTACACCCAATTTTCTCCTTTTCTATCAATTGTTTGGCTGTTGTAGATAAAGTAATTTGTAGATGCAAATGCAAGTTTTGGAGGTTCTTTAATCGATTTTAGAGGTTGTTTATCACTTGTACTCTCTGGAGAGTACACACTTTCCCTTACGTTATTTGGCCTGTTTGAGATAAAATAGTTAGTATATGCAAATGCAAACTATTTGGGGTTCTTTTGTCAATTTAAGGGATGTTTAACACTCTCTGTACTCAAGAGAGTACACCCTTTCCCTTTCTGTGGTTATATAGCCTATTTGTAAATAAATAGTAGATGCAAATGCAAGTTATTTGGGGTTCTTTTGTCGATTTAAGGGGTTTTTTAGCACGTGTACACTCTATACTCTCCAGAGAGTACACTCCATTTTCCCTTTTATATCAAATGATATTTGCAAAATAAAAATGTAAGATGCAAATACAAGTTTGGAGGTTGTGCATGTTTAGAGATAAAATGTTCAATAAAATTTGGTTTTAGAATGCAAAATCCTTTGATGGGAATTTTCAGTGGTTTATACTACAGAATATCATCACCACATTAAAATAAATCCAAACAGATGAGGTACAAAAGAATAGTTACCAAGTACAACATACTATTTACTAACCCGACAAATTTTCGAAAATCGATATTAAAGTATGCAAATCACACAACTAAATGATATCATGCATTAAAATATTTTCCTGTAATTATATCCATCATCAACTTAGTGCACCCTTCAGCCGACTGATTGATTTTTGAGCATGAGTTAAATATCTAGAATAGAATATCGTATTATTTAATGATATGTAACAACATAACTGACGGGTTTTTCATGCATACCTCTGAAAATTACTCAGGCATAATAGAAAAAGGTGTTGCAATGGGTGACTTTACATGTTCTCCACCCTCTATTATTCTTTGGTCTCTGTAATATAAAAGTAGGATGGTTTAAAGTTTAAAAGTAATATATACTATAATCAGGCAAAAAAAATTACTCTTTATTTCTTGTCATCCCTTTTATTTGTCAGGGTTGACTTCTTCTTCTTAGTCATTCACTGGGAGGTGGATTCCCACATAATATAGAGTCAATATTACCGATAATTTTGAAAGGATCCAAGCATATACCCTCATATCTTATTACCCTATACCCATATGCTTATTTGATATGCATATAATTAACGTATTTCAAAAATAATATCAATTTTATTTTCATCATTGTCTTGCACATATTTTAAGTTCTTGTAAGCACTATCAAAGTAGATATCCCTCTTTGCTCTGGTTGACCATCACATGAGAAGATACCTATCTAGAATGCGCACAATATCTTCTTGACTAAGAACTCAGATGCAGTGAGCACAAAGCAATTCCATCATTTCAAATTTTTTATAACTACAAGTTACATTTAGGCATGTCTTGTCGAAATAGACAATCCATATTTTGGAAGAATATTTATTATCTGAGTTTCTGACCAAATACTCCATGGAATTATCATCTGATACATTTGCTGTTAAACCTTCAACTCCATGCAAAAATTCTTCCTCAAATATTGTATAAAATTTTTTTGTGTAAAACATAGCGACTTGTTTCAGAATTAGACTGGTCTTAACAACAGGAACAATTATTGATTGGCTGCACTTGAAATCTTTATCATGTTCATTCCGGCGCCATGTGTCCATAACCTTCTCCAATCCCAAGAAACAAATTGTGATTGAACTTATTGGTTTAGAGATTCCATGACATATATTATTCATGGACTCACTACGCTATGCTGAAGATTCTCATACGATGAGTCAGAATGTGGTAGACCACTTGCATCTAATTTTATAAAGCTTAGACAGCGAAGCATGGTCATGTAAATTACCCTCATTTAGCATGGTAGACCAAGCTTGCTCAAACTTTTCATGTAAGTCACACTTGCTCATACATGTATAGAATAGACTCTGTAATATAATATTACTATTAAAGCAATGTACATTCAAAGGAGCTTTCTTCGAAATATGTCATTGGCACAACCTATGACGAGTATGCAGTAATACAATTTTGATAACTCTCGCCATTGTTTGATCTTGATCGAATATATAGGATGTCCGCACTCATTAACCGGAGAAATGTCTTGAATAGCTAGTGAATGACTCAATTATCTTTTGATAGAAATGCTACTCCAAATAAGACATTTTAGCAATGATAATTCACTCCAACAAAAGGGCACAAACAAGATTATATTTATTGAGTCGATAGCTTGTGTCAAAAATTATGACATCCTCAAACTAATCATATTCTATCCTTGACATGACATTGCTCTAAAAAAACTAACCAAGCAATTTGACTCATCAACTTGGAGATCGCATGAAAACATCCCATCCTCCGCTTGGCATTCCTTGAACAGTTGTATTAATGCATTACTATCACCATTCACAATCCTCAATCTTCTCTCTTTTTGGATGAAATTGAAAGCATCTCTTTTTGTGAAGCCAATATTCTCCACGCCACCAACTTCCTCACTTAGGTAGCTAAACACATCAGTTGCTCTAATCCTGACCTCTGTCATTGTCTTCAACATAGATGCCTTCTCATCGCTGATGACACTGTATGATCTGAGAAGATGTAGGTCACCCGACTTTGCCAATGAATGATTATGACTTTTTTTATATTTTTTTAACTTTCAATTCTCATCTAAATCAATAGAAAATCTAATTATGGAATCAATAAAATCTAATTATGGATAACCACTCTTGTATCTATTTTATGGAATTTGACTGAGCAGTTTAGATTGACAGCTTTCTTCCTACTTGCTTTTGCACATAAAAAATCCTTCAATTTTAATTTCTTAGAGTTTGGCCAATAACTAGTATGATCCTTCCTAACACTGAACCTAGTTTGATGTGCATAATCACAGTACAGTGCATATGTCTCATTTTCATTGTGAACAGTGGTGCCAAGGAATTTCTCCACATTTGGGTCATTAGACATAATGACTTCATCATCGCACTAGTCATTTACCTCATTCACCTGCTCAAACATAAATATGTCACATGCAAAACAACTCCAAAAATGAGAAAATGGGGTGTACTCTCATGAGAGTACAAAGATTATACATGCAAATCTACCCCAAAACTAACCAATCAGGCACCAAATTATTTCTAATGAAATCTAATAAATATAGTCTCTCCAAACATTCCAAAAAATCTTTAAAAAATATGAAAATGGTTTGTACTCTCATAAGAGTACAAAGAGTACATATGCAAATCAGCCATCAAAACCAACCAAACAACCTCCAAATTGCTTCTAATGGAATTTAATAAACATATTATCTCCAAATAGGGTTTAATAGCTAAAAAAATTGGAAAAAAAAAAGATATACTCTCAGGAGAGTACAAAGATTATATATTCAAATCTGTCTCCAAAACCAACCAATCAGCCTTCAAATTGCTTCTAATGGAATCTAATAAACATAATCTCTCCAAACATTATAAAAAATCTAGAAAAAAAATTATAAAAATGGTATGTACACTCATGATAGTACAAAGAGTACACATATAAATCAACCCCCAAAACTAACCAATCAGCCTCCAAATTTCTTCTAATGGAATCTAATAAACATATTATCTCCAAATAGGGTTTAATAATTGAAAAACTTGAAAAAAGCACTCTCAAGAGAGCAGAGTACACATGCAAATCCGCCTCCAAAACTAACTAATCGCCTTCCAAATTGCTTCTAATGGAATCTAATAAACATAGTCTCTCCAAATATTCCAAAAAATCAAAATAACAGACTCATGAGTACAGAGAGCACACATATAAATTTGCCCCCAAAACTAATCAATCAGCCTTTAAATTACTTTTAATGGAATCTAATAAATATAGTCTCTCCAAACATTCTAAAAAATCTAGAGAAAAAAATATAAAAATGGTCTGTACTCTCATAATAGTACAAATAGTACACATGCAAATCTGCCCCCAAAACTAATCAATCAACCTACAAATTATTTCTAATGGAATCTAATAAACATATTCTCTTTAATTAGGGCTTAACAAGTGAAAAAAATTAAAAAAATAAGCTGTACTCTCAAGAGAATACAGAGAGTACACATGTAAATTTGCCTCCAAAATCAATCAATCAGCCTTCAAATTGCTTCTAATAGAATCTAATAAACATAGTCTCTCCAAACATTTCAAACAATCTAGAAAAATAATATAAAATGGTATGTACTCTCATGAGAGTATAGAGAGTACACATGTAAATCTTCTCCCAAAACTAACCAATTAGCCTCCAAATTACTTCAATAAATTTAATAAATATATTATCTCCAAACAGCCAAAGAATTTGAAAAAAATCAGAAAATGGTCTGCACTCTTAAGAGTGTAGAGAGGACGCATCCAAATGTGTCTCCAAAACTAATCAATCAGCCTCTAAATTATTTATAATACCATCTAACAAAAATATTCTCTCTAAATAGGCCAAAAAATATGGAAAATTGAAAAATAAGTTATACTCATGAGAATACAGAGTACACATGCCAATCTACATTTAAAACCAATCAACCAAACCTCTAAATTGCTTCTAATTTATTAAACATATTATTTCCAAATAGTGTTTGATAAATAAAAAACTGAAAAAATAAGCTATACTCTAAAAAAAGTGAGTACACATACAAAATGTACTAAAATCAACCAATCAGCCTTCAATCTTATCATAAAGTCATGTACTAAACATATTATATTTAAACAGGGTCAAAAATTTGAAAAAAAAAAAGAAGACAAAATGGGTTGTATTCTTTTGAGAGTACAAATACAAAACTGAAGCAAACAACCATCAAACAACCTACAAATAATTTGTAATGCTATCGACTAAATATATTATATCAAAACAGGTTCAGGATTCATCAAATCCTTCATGAAATAACACCAAACATCCCACAATAGGATATACTAAACATATAACAAGCCCACAAAAAATTTCAAAATAACGTGCAGAGTACAAAGGGCACACATGAAAAATATCTCCAAAAACCAGTAAAACAATCTCATTTCCTTTACAGAACTCAAATGTTTTAAATGTTCTCCTATTCGATGTTAAGAACAATAGAGAAAATCCTAAATTTATTAAATTTCAAGAGGAAGAAATACCTCATGCAAACCAATAACACCTCAATTTTAATGTCCAAGATTTAGCAAATCGAGGGGTTGGACGATGCCGTGAGAGAGCGGAGTGACAAAAAATTTCTGCACAAAAGAAATCCCTAAAGCTCTGGAAGAATGTAACACGACGTAATATTTTCTCCTCCCAGTTAAATGAGACGGGCGGGGTAATGTAAACGGCGTCATTAAGGTGTCGTCAAGTTACACCATTATTAAGTGAAAAAATACCTTATTTTTATATTAGACACGCTGCGTAATTGAAAATCTACGATAAGCTCGGACTCCACGTAATATTTTCTCCCACTTTGCACCCTTGAAATAAAGAAATTTTTTTTTGAAGCAGTACATTTTGCTCTGCAAGTTCTCTTACCCGATCACGCAGCCTCTGTTCTGCAGCCTGGAACTTTGAAAGCTTTAATGACCGATCATTTGACCTTCTATCAAGCTCATTCTCTAAGCTCAACTGCAGTTCATTCTTTTCATTCTCCAACCTCCTTGTTGGGGTATTCAGCTCCAACTTTGCTTATTTCAAATGCTCATTTACAAAAGACCTCTCTGCAAGTCGACTACTTATTTGTGAAGAGAGTTCAGTAGCCAAATATTTCCTATTTTATTTTATCGTCATTATGTTCTGAAGCAATGCTGCTTCGTTTAAACTTCCATAATAAAGATTCTCAGATTTAGGATCCTTTTCAGTCAAGAAATCATAATTTTCCTCCAACTCTTTCAACTTTTTAAGCAAATATTCATTGGTGACATTCTCTTGAAGCTTAGAGTTTACCAAGTCATCCTGCTCAGAGCAAATTTGAAAATAACAAGAGCAGGATTAAGATTGTTCGAGTTATTGAATTACTAGGAGATATCTATTTATAAACGCAACTCCAGTCTAACATTTACTAATATCAAATCTCTTAAATAGTTTAATCACAAATCTCTCGGTATAAATATAACCAAATAAAATCATAATTGCCATTTTAAGTTGCAAGTAATGCAAGAATTATTTTCACCTGAATCTCTATTTCCCTTTTCTTGTGGTTGAAGATGCCAAATCTGTTACAGTTCTCTGAATAAATCTTCTCTTAATAGTGTAGTTAGTATAGCTTCGACCTTTAGTTCAACTTCCATGTCATCTTGAAGAAATTATTGCAAATGTCAAGCCTAACAACAGAAAGAGACAAATTTTGCATGGTGAATGCTAGAAGGTAGAATACAATGAAATACATTTATTTAGGGCTAATTTAGGATATATTTCATTTTGTGTTTTTATTTTTGTTTTTATGTTATTTTTTAAAACATAGTTATTTAGTATAATTTTTAAGTATTTTTATTTTTATTTTTATTTTTTTTAAAAATCACATTATTTTTAAAAACAAAATAAATACCTAAAAGTTATTTTAAGTATTTTTAAAAATAATTATCATTTCCAAATATATTTTACTTCAAATCAAAACATAAACAAAACAAGTATGAAAGCTAAAGAGTTGTTTGGGATTTTTTTTTTTTTTGTATTTTTTTGGTTTTTATTTTATGCTATTTTTAAAAAATAGATTTATTTAATATATTTTTCATTTTAAAAAATAAATAATATTATTTTCAAAATATTTTTTAGATGCATTGAGTATTTTTAAAAATAATAATTATCATAAAATATAGTTTATTTTAAAATAAAATATAAATAAAATATGATAAAAATATAAAACATGAAACATAAAACAAAAGTAATCTTAAATATATAAGAATTGTGTGTTATATATGTCAATGCCCCTAGATTTAAATGTAGTTATAATTTTTAGCTATGTTAAATTATAATTTATAATTGCCTAACTACACATATATAATATTCTTATTTTTAATTGCCAAATAAATTTTGACTTTTTCTTTTGCATATAAAAGAAATGCTTCTATCTATGCCTTTTTTTATTGTTAGAATAAAGTTAAAACAAAGTTATAATAAATTAAATAGATGTAAATTTAGTGTAAAAGAACGGGAAGGGGGGACTGAGGGTTGATTATTATAATAATAATTATTATTATAGAAAATTTTCACATTCACTACTGAATTTTTATTTATTTGCATAAACATCACTTACATCTTTATATTAATGTATATAAAATTCTAATCTTTGAATCAGATAAAAGAATATTATTAATTTTTAATTTATTTAAAATGAAACATATTTTTTATCCATATATTTTGATATAATTAGTACATTAAAATAATATATAAATAAATGAGAGTGTGTATTCGATTTATTTGAATTAATTAATTGATTGATGTATGAAATTAAGCTTTTTAACAAACAGATCAAACTAAACTAAAATGTATTATTAGCGTGTCGATAATTTGAAATTAAATAGTTATTATAATAATTTTAATTTTCGATTAATTTTTTTTAAAAATTGAATTAAAAATTAAAATCTAAACTGAATCATTCTTTAACCGACGAAATTAAATCAAATTAATATCGATTCAGTTAAATTAATGCACATCTCTATTTTTTATATAATATTAAAAATTTAAATGATATCTATATAAATATAAAAATTTAAATATTATTTTATCATAATAATTGTATGTTTTATGTACACGTCCATGTCATAGGCTTCCGTATCTCCTTCAAAAAGTTCAAAATTATTCAATTTTTTATTTGATGTAAATAAGATTTAATTTTGAGATTCTACTAATATTATTAGCTAGATTCATTTGTTTTTGTCTTTGATTATTTATTTATTTTTATATGCTAATATTTATTTTCTGAAGGGACATTTCATTTAGTAAAAAAATAGAGTAAAAAGAATATAATATATTTGTAATGTTTAGAATTATTTAGTTGAATGTAAAATAAATTTTATAGTTTAATTTTTTTTGTTTGATTTAAAGCAAAATTAATTCATTATAAATTCTTGGTAGTGATTGTTGACTACTACAATGGGATATTTATTGTGGTGGGTGAGCGGCACAATATTTTTATCATTTTATATAAAATTTTTAGTTTTCCCCAATGATCATTAATTGCTTTAATTGCTTACAGCAATACAACAATTAAATGTAGTTATAATTTTCCGTAATAAAGCACTAATCTTAAAGCGGTCTGAGTTCGTCGTCGTCTACCTACCAACACTCTCCTAACTCTTCCTCCTCCGCCATCACGCGGCTGTCACTTCTTCCATTTGCAATTCTTTGATCCAATCTCTCTAGAGGCATCGACGCAATGGCCGCCCAGCTCTGCTTTTCCCCGCTTCAGTCCACCGCCGCATTTTTTAGTGGGTAAACGACGACGATCAAAGAAAATAGGAAAAATTTAGCTACTGAACTCTCTTTGCAAATAAGGAGTCGACTTGCAGAGAAGTCTTTTGTAAATGAGCATTTGAAATAAGCAAAGTTGGAGCTTAATACCCCAACAAGGAGGCTGGAGAATGAAAAGAATGAACTGCAGTTGAGCTCCGCTTTTCCCAACAATCAGTCAACATTATTCTCTATGCCTGTAGCTGAATAATATCAGTATCTCCCTCTAAGAATTTCTTTTTATCTTCATTACCATAACTCTGTCTAAGGCCACTGATTGTTTTAGAGGAAGATACTGATATTGTTCAGCTACAGGCAAAGAAAACGTTCCTGCAGTTCCAACAAGGCTTGACGAAGACTGAGATTTTCTGCAGTCAGCTCATCTTGCTTGCTCTGCTCTCATTCAACTGCCTCTCTAGATTTATAACACTATTTTTGGTCTCCACTTCGCTCCCTTGAAATAAATAAATTTCTCTTTGAAGCGATACATTCTGCTATGCAAGTTCTCTTACCCGATCACACAGCCTCTGTTCCTCAGCCTGGAACTTTGAAAGCTTTAATGACCAATCATTTGGCCTTCTATCATGCTCATTCTCTAAGCTCAACTGTAGTTCATTCTTTTAGTTCTCCAGCTCAGTTGCATAGTAGAAGCCCATCTCTTAACAAGGTTCTTTGCTCGTACTTGCCCAAAATTGAAGAGCATTGTAAGCACAGCCTTGGCAAGTGATGAACATGAACCTGCACAAGTGAACTTTACTCTACCAAGAACCTGGTTTTCAAAGACGCAGTCATACATTAACAAGCCGGCCGAGAATTTGAAAGGTTTTGAGCCATTTTTTGAGGGGTTTCTACCCTTTTGCCCCTGTGGGGGGCTATAAATACCCCCTAGGGTGAGAGGGAGAGGCACACCTTTCCCCTCTCCCTTTCTTCTTGAGTGAGGGTCCTTTGGAGGCAATCAAGAAGGCGATCAAGAGGTGTTCAGGGAGGCGATCTAGGAGGCGATCAAGGAGGCGATCAAGGCCCACGGACATAATGTCATTCCATTCCGTCGACCGTTGGGGAGGGCGATCAAGGCCCACCTGCATATACGCCGTGGCCGGCCACGGCCACGACCGTCCGTTAGAGGCGATCAAGGCCCACGCATACCGCCGTGGTTCCGGTCGCCGGACCATCCGGAGGCGAGGCGCACCGCATACCGTGGTTCCGGCGACCTCGTCGGACCGTCCGGGTTAGGAGGTGATCAAGGCCCATGGTACCGGAGATGAGGGTTCACGGCGATGTCCGACGAGAATGGTCAGCGACGGAGAAGACCGTCGATGGTCGGCGGTCCGGATGATGGTGACCGCGGCGATTGCCGGCGACGAGCAAGTGACGAATAAGATTGCCACGATAGTCGGCCGATGGTGGCGACGGCATTGAGGCTGACCGACGATTATGGTTACCGACGGGTGGTCGAAGTAATCGACGACGAACGGACGCCGGTAGTCGCCGGAGGACAGTAAGCGGCGCGACCGCTAAGATTGTCGGTTATGGTTCAACAGTTGATAATTGATGTTGTTAACTTGCACGTTATGGATATAATTGAATCCGCTGAGGATTTTTGACCCATCCAAAGTTGTTTTTCAGGGTGTTACTCGATGACATTAACCTGTGTAGAGTGGGTATAAAGTTTTGACCTTTCCGTTCGGGTCGAATATTATTCCGACGCTAACCCGTATGGAAGAGGCCGAAGTCCACCAATGAGCTTTTGACCTTTCCTGGGTTGTTTGTCAGAGTTTTTGCTCGATGACATTAACCCGTATGGAAGAGGCCGTGGGAAGTCCACCAAGGACGTTTTGACCTATCCTGGGTTGTTTGTCAGAGTTTTTGCTCGATGACATTAACCCGTATGGAAGAGGTCCGATCAAGTCCCCTTGGGATTGATCATGTCCCAATTGAGATGTAACATGAGTTGTATATTTCTCAAGTGGGAGGAAAAGTAAAGAAAAAGCAAATCTTATTAGAACAAAGCTGTGAATTCACTAGTTAAATGATATAATCATAAGACACGGGTATGGGCTTTAAGAGAAAATGACAACAACAACTGCAACAACAACAACGACGACAACAACAATAATAACAACAACAAGCTTTAATCCCACTAGGTGGGGTTAGTTATACGAGGATGAAATGACAGACGAGATAAAATTCGCAATAATTATGCAAGAGTTCGATAATATTTTCAAGTATTCCAAGTTCGAGGTAGAGTTTTTCCTTACGGGTCCGAGCTTGAACGCTGCTTGACCATAGCTATGACCACATACGGACCATCCTAGAGAGGTGAGAGTTTATTGCGCTGAGGGCCTTTGCCTGCAACCTCGAGAGTTCATAGGACCAAGTCACCGACAGATATGGGATGAGGTTTCACTCTTCTGTTGAAGTGGCGAGCTACCCGTTGGTGATAGGAAGCACCGGGTAGGCCATATCCCGAAGTTGGGAGTAGATCTAGTGCCGAGTTTTTCTTCATTACTACCATGATAAAAAAACTGGACTCTTGGACTTGGAACCCCGATATCCACCGGTATGATAACTTCTGTACCAAAATATAAGTTATACGGTGTCTCACCGGTGCGACGGTGCGGTAGGCCCAAAGAACATTGGGAAGCTCATCAACCCATTGCCCCACCTTCTCAAGACGTTTTAGTCCTTTGAGTATGGTCCTATTGGTAACCGGTTTGCCCATTAGTTTAAGGATGTGCTACAGCCGTATGCAGCAGGTGAATGTGAAGATATTTGCAAAAGGGCGTAAATACTTTTCCGAAATTGAGTTCCGGTGATGATCTTTGCAGAAGACCGAATCGACATATTTTATTTTTCCGGACAAATTGTTTAGCATTTGCCTCGTGATTTTAGCGAGTGGTTCGCCTCTACCCATTTGGTGAAGTAGTAGGCCAGAATGATGAACTTTCGCCGGTGCTAGTGGAAAAGGTCCCATGATATCAATCCCCATGAAAAGGGCCATGGGCTTTGAATGGATGAGAGTTCTACATGCATGTGAGGGAGGTTAGAATGCAATTGTCAACTCGCACATTTTTTGTGAACTAAAGGCGTCTTGTTTCATTGTAGGCCAATAAAACCCTTGCCTCATGATTTTAAGGGCCAATGCTCTTCCTCCAAGGTGTTCTCCACATATTCTTGAGTGAACCTCTCTTAACGCGTAATCAGCTTCTGAAGGTGGAAGGCATTTGAGATACGGACCAGAGAAAGCTCGCTTGTATAGTTCACCTCCAATAATAGCAAAGTTTGAAGCTTGTCTTCGGAGACGAGTTGCGGAAGTTGGATCTTTAGGAAGGGTTCCTTCTTGTAGAAAAGATAGGATCGAGTCTATCCATGAACGTTCATTTTCCTCATCGATAGTTTGAATTACTCATGACCCTTGGATACTAGGAAAATGTATTTCTTCAACATGCTTTCTCTTAAATAGATCTCTAGTGGTAGAGGTAGCAAGCTTAGCAAGAGCGTCAGCCCGAGTATTCTTCTCTCGTAATATGTGGATGATTTGATGTGTCTTGAAATGAGTAAGAAGGGATTTTACCAAGTGGAGATATTGCACCTGAGGATTATGAGTATTAAAATCTCCTCCAACTTGGGAGGCGACAAGTCGGGAGTCGTGTGAATTACTAAGATTTGGGCTTTGCGGTCGATGTGAGTCTCAACCTGCGATGAGAGCCTCATATTCACCATGTTATTAGGGGAATTTTAAGCGAAGTCCATACTCTAGGTATTTTCCTGGGGAAACAAGTAGGATTCCCGCACTGACCAAGATTTCCCTCAAGCTCCATCAACATAGAGAGTCCATTGAGGGATGAAAGGCGTGTGATAACTCTTCTAGAGTTGGGTTGGTGCATTCCACTATAAAGTCAAGTATTTGAGACTTTATGGCAGGCCGAGGTAGAAAATTTATATCAAATTCTTCTAGTTCTACAGACCATTTGATTAACCTCCCCGATGCTTCTGGTTTCTGTAAGATGGCCCTTAATGGTAAATTAGTGTAAACGCCGATGGTGTGAGCTTGAAAGTATGGACTAATTTTCATGAGAAAACTAACGCTGAGCCACTTTATCGCAAAATGGATAACGACTTTCTATATCGAGAGAATTTTCGACGTAATAAATTGGTTGTTGTGCCCCATCTTCTTCGCACTAAACCGAGCTTATTGCTTGGGAAGAAACTGTAAGATATAAGTATAACGTTTCTCCTTGAATAGGTTTGGATAGCAGGGGTAGAGATGCTAGATATTCTTTTAGTTGCTCAAAAGCATACCGACATTCATTCATCATTATTATATTATTTTAGCTCCCTTCAATATTTTAAAGAACGGCAAGTATTTGTCCCCAGAACGGGCTAGGAAACGGGATAATGCAGCAATTCGACCATTCAAACATTGGACATCTTTGATATTCTTCGGAGGAACCATATCTTGGAGAGCTTTGATTTTTTCAGGGTTAGCCTCTATCCCACGGTGAGTTACCATAAATCCAAGAAATTTTCCAGACGTAACCCCAAAAGCACACTTGGTCGGGTTAAGTCGTATGTTATAGCGTCGAAGAAGGTCAAAACATGTTTCTAAGTCTGAAATATGTTATGACTTTTCTAAGCTTTTCACTAACATGTCATCCACATACACCTCCATTGTGTGGTCTAATAGGTCTTTAAAAATCTTATTCATAAGGCATTGATAGGTAGCACCAACATTTTTTAATCCAAATGGCATGACTTGGTAACAATATAAACCTTTATATGTTTGAAATACTGTAGCCTCTTCATCCATTGGGTTCATCTTTATTTGATTGTAACCAGAATAAGCATCCAAAAGCGAGCATTTGATGGACATAGCGCCCACCAATTGATCGATTCGAGGAAGAGGAAAACTATCCTTTGGGTAGCCTTATTAAGGTCGATAATCAACACACATCCTCCATGTTCCATTTGTTTTTTTAACCATGACAACATTTGCTAGCCATGTTGGGTAATGCACTTCGTATGAATCCCGCTTCCGAGCTTGTTAACTTCTTGTTCAATAGCACGAAGATGATCAAAGCAAAACTCCTTCTTTTGGATGATTGATTTGAACGTTGGATTAATTTTGAGGGAGTGCGTGATTACATTGGGGTCGACCCCCGGCATATCTACCGGACTCCAAGCAAATATGTCTTGATTTTTGCACAAGAAATCTGTATACTTTTCCCTTTGTTCTTCTGAAAGTAAAGATTCCAATTGCACTGTTTGTAATGGTTGGTCATCTGATAATGCTATTGAGAGTAAATCTTCTACAGGGGAAGCTTTTTGAGGTACTCTTTCATCTCGAAAGTTAAAATCTTCGATCTTGAAGGTGATGAAAGGCGTTAAGCTTGTCCGAGATAACATGATTGCGTTGATTTCCACAAACCACCAACCCACCGGGAAATTTTATCTTCGATGAGAATCAAGTGATAGCATCGAAAATTGATTGGAGGGGCCTCCCGAAGATTGCATTATATACAGAATCTGACTTGACCACCATGAATTGTATTAAATGAGTCACTTGTCGAGGGAATTCTCAAAGGGTAACAGGAAGAGTGATTGTCCCTTCTGCCCGTACTGGGTGATTATCAAACCCATATAGTGGTCCAGTAGCTGGTTGGAGCTTTTGCCTAGCCAGGCCCATGTTAAAAAATGTTGAGTAAAATAAGACATCGACAGAACTCCTATTGTCGATCAAAATTCTTTTAACATTATAACAAGGATCACCGATCCCCGCGCTGATGACAAGTGGATCTTGATGAGGGATATGGACTCCTTCTAAGTCCGAGTCATTGAAAGTGATGGAATGATCAATACGAGACTTCTTCATCTCTGGTTCTTTGGAGGCAGTAACAAGAACTTGATTAGGTAGTATCGGTCCTCCTGCGATTGTTTCAATTTCTCCAATTATTTGATGATTATTTGGTTGTTCTGTGATGATTGTCTGGTTGCCCCAAGCGGAGGTGTGTTTGTTTGAGGTGGTCGATTCTTCACAAACCGACGTAGATATCCTTGTTGAATGAGTCTCTCGATTTCTTTCTTGAGTTGTATGCATGCTTCAGTAGTATGTCCACGGCTTTGATGAAAGTGACAATATTGCTCTTGATTTCCTGAATTCAATTTCAATGGATGCGGCCACCTGATATTTTCTTCATTGTGAATAGCCATCAGGAGGTTAACACGAGATGTGTTCAGCGGTGTGTATGTCTTTTCCGGTCGAGGTTCACGTTGTTGATATGGGGGTCGTGGAGGGAGATCACGACTATCTTGTCGCTTCTTTTGATGGGCCTGTCGGTCCGCATTTCCTAGGGTGCTTTTGCGTTTCCCTGCATATTGTTCAAATTATTTGCGATGGGCATTAATAGCTTCATCGACGGAGATTTGTGCTTCTATACGATGAACTAAGTCGGCATATGAGCGGACCGTGTCCCGCATTAATGACGAATAGAAAGGCCCTGGACGGAGTCCTCCAAGGAAAACTCCTCTTAATAGTTCAGGGTCTACCCCAGGTATTTGGCGAGCTTCTAAGGAGAACCTCTGGAAGTATTCTTTGAGTGATTCACTCTCGTTCTGTCGAATACCGGAAAGATGGGAGGAATCCTTAATGATTCTCCGGTTTGCAATGAATTGTTCCACAAAGAACCTGGCGAGTTCGTTAAAGGTATGGATGGATCCCCTTGGAAGAGAGTAGAACCAAGTGCGAGCTTGCCCTTTGAGAGTAATGGGAAAGACCTGACAAAGCAATGTGTCAGGAGCTTGTTGGATATGCATGATAGTCCTGTAATGGTAGATGTGTTCATGTGGGTCAATTGCCCCATCATAGGAATCAATGCTCGGAAGCTTGAAACCTACGGGAATTGGATGTCGAAGAATGGCTTCAGCTAAAGGTGAGGACTCCTCATAACCGTAGTGTAGGTGAAGATGATTTCTGTCTTGAAGGTGAAATTCATCTTGTATTAAGCGTCGTACTTCTGTGTGAATGTCATGACGAGCGAGATTAACAAGATGAGCATGTGTGAAGCTATCAACAACAATCGGTGGATTAGTAACCGGTTGAGCTGCACGCGATGGATGAGTGGAACTAGAGGTGAGATCACGGCCTCTCCATGCGAAGGAACTCCGTCGGGAGGATTAGCGTTTTGACCTCTTCCGCAATGACCGATCTTGGGGAGATATGTTTGCGTAGTGGTGGCAGGTCCCTTGCAAAAGCTGGATCATCTTATTTTGAGACTCTTCCATTCAACCGACACGATCTTCCAAAGAGATTCTGCCCTCAACAAGGTCATGCCTATCTGGGGGGAGTGAGGCAAAACTTGGCCCTTGGTTCGTGGATGGGTTTTGAGAATGACGGAGTTGAGCGGGAGGCTCCGGTGACGAAGCCAGGCCTATTGGCCATAACGTGGATGTTCACGGAAATTGTGGTTGAAGGGTTTTTCTTCCCACAGACGACGTCAAACTGTTGCGTGCTAGAAAACCAATCGCGGTAGAGTGAAAGTTTATGCCTTAGCCTTGTCGATTAGTCTAGCACACACACAGGTAATTAAACAGCGAAGACACTTAATTTTTAACGTGGAAAACCGAAAAGAAAAAAATCACGGCCTAGCAAGAAAAGCTTCCACTATGTATCTGCTTTAGAGTACAAAGTCTTCCTGATAACGGGATTACAGAATTGCATATGAGAGAGGAATAATAACTGTGTAACAATGATCAGGTTATAATTGTTACTGATGGTGGAGATACGGGGTAACTTCCGGTGGAAATACAGTGTACAATTAGACGACGGGTGGTGGTTGATGGCCACCGAGAGCGATCTTGCTTGAGGATCTTGCTTCTTCAGAGCTCTCTCTTCCTCCTCACTTGGGCTTTTTCTCTTCTTCCTCGCTTGGACTCTTCCTTTTCTTCCTTGCTTGGACTCTTCCTTTTCTTCCTTGCTTGGACTCTTCCTCTTCTTCCTTGCTCGGACTCTTCCTCTTCTTCCTTGCTTGGACTCTTCCTTTTCTTCCTTGCTTGGACTCTTCCTCTTCTTCCTTGCTCGGACTCTTCCTTTTCTTCCTTGCTTGGACTCTTTCTCTTCTTCCTTGCTTGGACTCTTCCTCTTCTTCCTTGCTTGGACTCTTCCTTTCTCGGGCTCCTTCTCTTCTTTACTTGTTTTAGCTCCTCTTCTTCTTCTCTTCTTCACTTGTTTTAGCTCCTCTTCTTCTTCACTTGGCCTCCTTTGGTGTGAGGAAGGCTGTATTTATAGATGAGGAGGGCATTCTTGTAAATTCATTCAGTACCACTCTCTCTCTTCGACGAGCTCAGATGATTCATTCGATCATTTGATGTATTTTGAGAATTTGGATGCCCAAATGAAGTCGGAATTATGAGATCTTAGGCTCATTAGATCCGGCTCGTCGAGACGCTCGATTTGACTATAAACATTCTATATTTGAGAGCTATTTTGAGATTTAATTGATGTCCCAAAGATTCCAATGATATTTTAAGTGCTTGATCTCGATCGATTTTGACTCAAAATCATATCGTGACATCAAGATTTGTGCTTTGACTAGATTTATAGTCATATCATATATATATATATATATATATATATATATATATATATATATGATATATATATATATATATATTATAAATAAAATCTTAAGTACCTAGCAAAGCACTCTACTTTTTTATAAGGAATTTAATTAAAGTCATAATATAAGAAATATTTATGAAAAGATAAATATAACAAGAAAACCACAAGTATCTAACAATGTACTTAAAAATGTTATTTTCTATAAAATACCAAGTTAGGTACTTTCCTTTTTGTGTGCTTAATTTAACCCATGATATATGAGCACTATATGAAATGATATACATATCAATAAAACCTTAAGTACTTAGTCAAGATCTTAATTTTTTATGTGCTTAATTTAAGATACAATGTATGAGCAACTTATAAAATAATATATGTATTAACAAAAATTAACCTTTAACTACGAATTCACATTTTATTTTGTATTTAATTTAAGTTTAATATATGAAACTTTTATGAAATGGTAAATATATCAATAAAACTAAGTACTTAAAAATATTTCAAAAGTTTTTTTTTAAAAAAAACTTATTAGGTAGTTCATTTTTTGTATGCTCGATTTAAGTCATAATAAATAAGCTATTTATGGAATGATATATCTATAAATAAAATCTTAAGTACCTAGCTAAATACTTCACTTTTTTGTGTTTAATTTAAAGCACAATATATAAGCTATGTATTTAATTCAAATCATAATATATGAAAATTTTATGAAATGTTGAATACAACATCCAAATCTCAAACACCTAAATATGTACTTCAAAATTTTATTTTTAAATAAAATACCAAGAAAAGTACTTCACCTTTTGGATGCTTAATTTAAGTAGCAATATATGAGATATTTATGAATTAACATACATATCAATAAAACCTTACATACCTAGCTAAGAACTTCACTTTTTATAAGGTATTTAATTAAGTTCACAATATATGAAATATTTATAAAATGATGAATATAACAATAAAATTTCAAGTGTCAAAATCTGGACATAAAAAATTTTACTTCCTTATAAATTACCTAGCTAAGTACTTCACTTTTGTATGATTAATTTAAGTCACAATATATAAGCATTATATGAAATAATATACTTATCAATTAAACCTTAAGTACTAGCTAGGTTCTTCTTTATTTTTATGCTCAACTTATGACATCATGTGTGAGTTACTTATGAAATGATAAATATGCTAAAAATACCTTAAGTATCTAGCTAGGTAGTTCACTTTTTACTATATATTCAATTTAAGTCAAAATATATATAAACTTTAAGAAATGGTGAATGCACCAATAAAACCTCAAGTACTTAAAAAAGCACTTCAAAGTTTTTATTTTTCTACAAAGTATATAGCAATGTACTTTACTTTTTAGGTGCTTAATTTAAGTAACAATGTAATAATTATTTACTTAATGATTTATCTATATAAATCATAAGCACCTAGCTAAATACTTCACTTTCTGTGTGTTGAATTATGATTAATAGTTTGAGTAAAATCCAATGAAAAAGGCCTAAAGTCAAGGCTTATTAAAAGAAGGATCCTTAAATTAAGATTCATATTCTAAACTAAAAAAATACACATTTTGAAATTATTTGAGCTACTAAATAAATATGATAATTGATCCTCAAAGTTAATACAAAAGAAAAAACCTAATGGAATTCCAAAATTTAAAAAAAAAAAAATTTGACCAATACTAACAACTTGTGAGATAGTAAGCCAAATATCTATGACAAAATGTATAAATAACAAACAATGAATTTTACTCCTAAGGGTTTCGACTAAGCATAAATCTAACAAATTGATGGATTGTTTGATCGCAAGTATTTAAGAAGCATCTGTATTTCAAATGCAATATAAATTAACAAATTTTATTTTTTGAAAAAGTTATTTGGTTAGTTGAAAAAAAAATACTAAAAATCATTTTTTGTGTTTAGTTGGCTAAAAATAAAATACATTATCACACGGTGAGGACAATGCTCAGCGACAACATGGTTGGCTAGGACAATGCTCATGTATCAAGATGATGTGGTGGCACAGTGGAGAACATGAAAGTCAAGCTAGGGTTGTGATCAAAGATGATGTAGGTTGTGGTACTTTAGGACAACAAGGGATTGGGGTCAAAGATGTGACTGTGCAGAGGCATAGAGGTCAAGGACATGCAAGGGGATGTGATAGCACAAAGTTTGGATAGACGATAATATGGTCAAAGTTTGGCAAGGCACAGGTTGTGGAATCCTAATATTTTGAATTCACTCAATTTGTAAATTCTAAATTCATAAAAAATAAGCATTTTGAAATTTTGCAAATTCCCCTACACAGAGATTTTACATTTGCATTACTTAAAACCTAAAACCTTATGCTCTTCTTTAACCAAAATAAACATCACTTGAACTTGATTTGAAGAAGATGATGTGTCATGCAATAAGCCCCAAAAAATTTCAATTACATAATAACTAGATTAAGTTCTTTCAATATAAGATTCATAGATATATCTCCTTTACAAATAACATATAAATATTTATATTAAAAACACACATTAGAGGAACTAAATTTTCAAAATCATGCAGGTTTATCAACTAAATTAAAATTGATGCTCATTATAACAAGCATTAAGCTCAATGTTTTCTAAACCAATATATAAACAAACTATTCACAAATAAGAAAACCAAATATGCTTTATTGACTTATAATATTACTTATCACCATAGAAGAAACTCTATAACATATTAATAGTCAACAACACAATAAAATCTTATAAAAAAATAATAACATAAACACAAAAGAGTACTAAAGTCGGTTGATGGCCAAAATTAATAACATAGCATCAAATAGTTAGTCAATATCAACAAGAAAAATAATAAATTCAATAATAATATATGGTATGAATGGTACAAACACAATATTGAAAAAAGGATATTGTCTGGTTGAAAAAAAAAATCTTATAGAAGTCACCTTTCAAATCTGTGGTGAGAAAAGAAAGACAAGACCTATAGAAATTCACCTTTTTAGAATGCCACGCAGATGTACTTATTCGGGTGATTGAGTACGTCAATAATGAAATAGTGTATTATCTCGAAAGATAGAAGTCACTACCCATTAATAGACCTAATCACCAAAATAAGGACTCTTAAGGATGATGGGTTTGCATATGTACCAGAGATTCTTCTCCAACTTAACATGAAAAAGTAAAGTAGGGCTTATTTTAAACCGAGTTCATCAAATTCTCTATAGGAGCAATCCCCCATAGTTAATTATATCCTAAGAAAAGGGGATTCCTTAGGAAAACTCTCGATTAATGCAAATGATCATAATCTTTGAAGATTTCAATAGGAAGGACTATCAATCGATTGGTTTATGTTTGAAGATCAAATGGGATTGATCAAAAGAGGGAGTTATTATCGAAGCAACAAATGGAAAATAAGTAGGAGATGCTCATGATGCTAAGAAACCTAGCGAGCACCTCAAACTATTCTATAGTTGTGATTTACATTTTTGAAATTGATTTAGTTTGTTTGCATTACATTTTTCATTAAAAATTTAGGAATTAAGATTCCTTAACACGAGATTAAGAAAATGCCTAAGAGGTGAGGAATTATGCTTATGGCCCACAAAGAGAAAAAGAAATCTAGGACCTAAACCTAGGGAGCTTCAACGAGGATCGAAAGTACAACCTAAATCTAAGGTGAAAATGGGTAATTGGTTTGCCATCACAAGATAGGACAAACCACCCGATATTTTGGACTTATAACTGCTTGGGGGTGGCCTCCAACTAACTCCTCCTACGATTTTAAATACATGTAGGCAAGCCTTTATGCTTTTGCAAGATAGTTAGGTTGTTGTTTATTTAGAAAGAGAGCAATTCCTTAACCTCACTCCCTAAAGAGACTAGATCAAGTAAATGGACCCTTCAAATAATCTAAATGTAATGCAATTCAAATTTTATTTTATTTTTATTTTTGGACAATCATTTTGACTTAGGATTGTTGACCTCATTTTTAGAATGAGCTCTCAACACCTCCATCTTATACATAAGATTCTTCTTAAACACTAAGAGGTCCTTAGTCTTAAGATACATCTAGTGGTTAGGTGGACACTCAACCTTCCTTAGAAGACTTAGAAGAGTTAACCATAGGAATAGGTCATGCAGGAAAAACTTCATACCCTTAAAACCATTCTTCACTCTCCTTCATTCAAGTTAAACTCCAAATCAATTTTATTTTATTTTCTACAAACTCAAATAAATTCCATATGATTGAAATCTGTGATTGAAACCCATGATCAAAATTCATCAAAAATTCCTAAGTTCAAACCTTCCTAAGTCTTTAGTCCTTTCTCAAGGACTTAACCAAAATCATGGTTCAAACATATTCAAATCTTTGAGATTTGTTATAATTCATTTATATTATCATTTAAATTCTCATATATAAATGAAATATAAATTCAAACAATTCAAACTAAACTCAAAATTCCAAATCAATTCATGAAATTTCCAAAAATCCATTAATTTTTCATTAATGGACTTAGCCTAAATCATTATCAAATCAAATCAAACTCATGGGATTTTTTCGAAACTCATTTATAATCTTATTTATGTTCACATATATAAATAAAATATAAATATAAATCAATCAAATCAAATCCTCAAATTATAGGCTCAATTTAAAATTTCTTAAATCCCTTAATTTTTCATTAATAGACTTAGCCTAAATCTTGATCAAACCATTTCAAACCCATAGGATTTTCTCAAAACTCATTTATATTCTCATTTATATTTTCATATATATAAATGAAATATAAATCAAAATTAATCAAATCAAATCCAAAAATTAAAATTCTCAATTTAAAATCTCCTTAAGTCATTATTTTTCTATCAATTAATTAAATTTGCCTAAATATTAATCAAACCATCTCAAATTTATGGGATTTTATCATAATTAATTTATATCCTCATTTATATTCACATATATAAATGAAATCTAAATTTAAATCAATTAAACCAAATACAAGAATTTAAACTCCAAACAAAAAAAAAAAATTTAAGTCCTTTAAATCCTTCTTAATGGACTCAGCGCAAATCATGACTAAATTACTTTAAATCATTGAAATTTTCTCATGATAAATTTACATTCTGATTTATATTCACATATATAAATGAAATATAAATTCAAACAATTAAAACCAATTCCAAAAATCAAACTCAAATCCACTCAAAATCTAATCTAAGCCTTTTAAGTAAAGATCTTGAACTTAGCCAAATCAACTTCAAATCAAGTCAAACTCTTGATTTTCTCTCATGGTTCAATCAACCCTACAATCATGAGCTCATATAGAAATCTAAACTTCAATCAAACATTTAAAACCTAGTTCAAAAATCAAACCCAAAATCCCTTCATATTCTCCCTTTGAATATGAAATTGTCAAATGAATCAAAACCCATTTGACTTGAAATCACTTGTAAATGGATTTATATTTCAATATAAGTCTATATACAATATCAACCAAATTCAAATCATGCTTTGACCAAGCCATTTGTCTCACTTAAGCTCACTTGACCCAAAGTGACCTAAAGTACTCTTATGAACCAAATTCTAATCATAACCAAATTGGATTGAACCAAACTTATATTTGCCTCTCATCATGATGAAAAATCACCATGGGATGATCAATCAATAAAAATGGGTCAAACCAAGTCGAACTTAAGGGTTGACTAAGTCAACACTTAACCCAAAATGAAACTTAACATAGTTAATTCCACCATTGGTCAAATTGATTGAAACCATTGATTTAAGTTTACTCATGATCTATGTTTGAACTTGACCAAGCTAATATTTGAGCCTAACTTATCCTAATTAGCCACCCATTTTGAGCTAAAAAGTCAAAATGTGTCAAAACTTGATCTAAGCCAAATTAATCTAAACCAGTGGGTCAAGCCCATTCCAAATCACTTGTGGAACTTGACCAATACCTTAATTTAAACTTCTCTCCTAGATTTTAATATATTTATAAAAGTATGCATTTTACTTTTTATTTTATTTAATAAGTTATTACTATATATTAATTATATAAATTTACTTATTATGTATATAATATAAATAAATAAATTACTTTATTAATAAGTAAAACTATATAATATGTATATCAAACAATAACTTCTTTAAATAAAATTATTAATAAATTTTTATGTTTTTCTAGTTCTTTTAATTTACTAAAAATATGAGAGATAATTTTAATTTTTCTAATTTAAAATAAAATATTGAAAAATTAAATTAAATTATTTAATTTTTTACTAATTCATTAAAAATTAAAGTTTTGAAACAAAAAATACATTAAATATGAAAAAAAACTATTTATAATAAATTAATAAGATTTCTTAATAATTTATACATGTCTATTAATAATTATTTTTTAATAATTATAATGTTAATATAATATAGCATATATATTTTGGGTTGATTGGTTTTGTATTCTTATACTCTCTCGAGTGCATATTATTTTCTCAATTTTATTAAATTTTTTGGCTGTTTGGAGATATATAATAGATTCCATTAGAAGCAATTAAGGATGATTGATTTTGGGAAGATTTACATTTGTACTCTCTATACTCCCTTGAGAGTACACCCCATTTTCTTTTTTTTTTCAAATTTTTTGGCCTATTTCGAGAGAATATATTTAATAGATTCCATTAAAAATAATTTGAAGGCTGATTGGTTGATTTTTGGGGCAGATTTACATGTGTACTCTTTGTACTCTCATGAGTACACCCCATTTTCACTTTTTTCCAAATTGTTTATTTGGAGAGAATATGTTTAATAGATTCCATTAGAAATAATTTGGAGGCTAGTGTTGGCGTGATCAGATGTGCACTCTTTGTACTCTCATGAGAGTACACCCTATATTTTTTTCTAGATTTTTTGCTTGTTTGGAGAGAATATGTTTAATAGATTCAGAAAGTAATTTGGATGATTGGTGGGGGGCGGAGTTGCATTTGTACTCTCTATACTATCCCGAGAGTACACCCTATTTTCTCTTTTTTTTTTCCAGATTTTTTGGCATGTTTGGAGTGAACATGTTTAATAGATTTCATTTGAAGCAATTTGGAGGCTGAGTGGTTGGTTTTGGGGGCAGACTTGTATGTGTATTATTTGCACTCTCATGAGAGTACACCCCATTTTCTCTTTTTCTCCAAAATTTTTTGACCTGTTTGGAGAGAATATGTTTAATAGATTCTATTAGAAGTAATTTGGAGGTAGATTGGTTGGTTTTTAGGGGTGTTTAACATCTATACTCTATGTACTCTCATGAGAGTACACCCCATGTTCTTATTTTTTTATCTTTTTGGCTTGTTTGGAAAGAATATATTTAATAGATTTTATTAGAAGCAATTTGGATCGATTGAGGTAGTTACATTTGTTTTTATTCTCATGAGAGTACACCCCATTTTCTCATTTTTTTCTATATTTTTTTGCCTGTTTGGAGAAAATATGTTTAATAGATTCCATGAGAAGTAATTTAAAGGCTGATTGATTAGTTTTTAGGGGTGTTTTGCATCTGTACTCTCATGTGAGTACACCCTATTTTCTCACTTTTTTTAGATTTTTTGGCACATTTGGAGAGAATATGTTTAATAGATTCAATTAGAAGTAATTTGAAGATTGATTGGTTGATTTTTAAGGGTATTTTATATTTGTACTCTCTATACTCTCATGAGAGTACACCCCATTTTCTTATTTTTTTTAACTTTTTTGGCCTGTTTGGAGGGAATATGTTTAATAGATTCTATTAGAAGCAATTTGGAGGCTGATTGGTTAGTTTTAGGGGCAGATTTGTATGTGTGCTCTATGTACTCTCATGAGTAGTACACCTATTTTCTCTTTTTTTCTAGATTTTTTAGCTTTGTTTGGAGAGAATATGTTTAATAGATTCCATTAAATAATTTGGAGGTGATTGGTTATTGAGGCGTTTTGCATCCAGATTCTCATTCTCATGAGAGTGCATCTCATTTTCTCATTTTTTTAGCTTTTTTTTTCTGTTTGGAGATCATATGTTTAATAGATTCCATTAGAGTACATTTGTACTCTCTTGAGTACAGTGTAATGTAAATCAAGCAAATAATCATCAAACAACCTACAAACACATTGTAATACCATCAACTGAACATATTATATTCAAACAGGCTCCAGAATTCATCAAATATTTCATGAAACAACACTAGACATCCTACAATAGGATATACTAAACATATAACAAGCCCCACAATTAAAAATTTTGAAAATATCGGCATGTACCATCATGAGAGTACAGAGGGTACACATACAAAACATCTCCAAAAACTAGTTACATAGTCTCATTTTTTTTATAGAACTCAAATGTTCTAAATGTATTCAACGGTGAGACAATAGAAAATCCTAAATTCATTAAAGTTCAAGAATGTAGGAAGAAATACCTCATGTACGCCTATAACACCTCAATTTTTAATGCCCAAGATTTAGCAAATCTCCGAAGGGTCGACACGCGGAGAGAGGGAGAGAGAAAACTTTCTGCAAAAAAATTCCTAAATTGTTCTGATGAAGAAGAGCGTGCACGTAATATTTTCTCCTCCCACCGCTTTAAAAGGACCGTCGGTCGAGCCTGTGGTGTGTCATTAAAGCCGTTACGCGTTGTTGAGTAAAAATGCCTTATTTTTATATTGGACACGTGTTTCATAGCATTTGGAATCGAACATAAAGCTACGTCGGACTCATACGTAATATTTTCTCCCACTTGCACCCTTGAAATAAAGAAATTTTCCTTTGAAGAGATACATTCGCTCGCAAGTTCTCTTACCCGACACACACTCCTCTTGGGTCTGGAACTTTGAAAGCTTTAATGACCGATCATTTGACCTTCTATCAAGCTCATTCTCTAAGCTCAATTGCAATTCATTCTTTTCATTCTCTAGCCTCCTTGTTGGGGTATTCAACTCCAACTTTGCTTATTTCAAACGCTCATTTGAAAAAGACCTCTTTGCAAGTCGACTCTTTATTTGTGAAGAGAGTTCAGTAGCTAAGTATTTTCTATTTTCTTTGATCATCATTATGTTCTAAAGCAACGTTGCTTCGTTTAAACTTTCATAGTAAAGCTTCTCAGATTCAGGATCCTTTTCAGTCAACAAATCATAATTTTTCTCCAACTCTTTCAACTTTTTAAGCAAATCTTCATTGGTACCATGCTCTTGAAGCTTAGAGTTTACCAAGTCATCCTGCTCAGAGCAAATTTGAAAATAACAAGAGCAAGATTAAGATTGTTCGAGTTATTAAATTACTAGGAGATATCTATTTATAAACGCAACTCCAGTCTAACATTTAGTAATATCAAATCTATTTAATAGTTTAATCACAAATCCCCAGGTATAAATATAACCAAATCAAATCATAATTGCCATTTTAAGTTGCAAGTAATGAAAGAATTATTTTTCACCTGGATCTCTATGTCCCTTTTCTTGTGGTTGAGGCAGGAGACTTCATCCTTCAGCCTCTCGATATCAATGTTAAGCAAATCGCATCTCCTAACTGAAGATGCCAAATCTATGTGTAATTGCTTAATTTACAGTTCTCTAGAATAAATCTTCTCTCTTAATAGTTTAGTTAGTATAGCTTCGACCTTTAGTTCAACTTCCATGTCATCTTGAAGAAATTATTGCAAATGTCAAGCCTAACAACAGAAAGCGATAAATTTTGAATGGCGAACGCTAGAAGGTAGAATACAATGAAATACATTTATTTAGAGCTGATTTAGGATATAGTTTATTTTGTGTTCTTGTTTTTGTTTTTATGTGATTTTTTAAAACATATTTATTTAGTATATTTTTTAAGTATTTTTGAATATTTTTATTTTTATTTTTAAAAATAAATCGCATTATTTTTAAAAACATAATAAATACCTAAAAGTTATTTTAAGGATTTTTAAAAATAATTATCATTTCCAAATATATTTTATTTCAAATCAAAACATAAACAAAACAAATATGAAAGCTTAAGAGTTGTTTAGGATTAATTTTGTTTTGTATTTTTTTTTGTTCTTATTTTATGCTATTTTAAAAAAATAGATTTATTTAATATAATTTTTATTTTAAAAAATAAATAATATTATTTTCAAAAATATTCAAAATATTTTTTAGATATGTTGAGTGTTTTTAAAAATAATAATTATCATCAAATATAGTTTATTTTAAAATAAAATATAAATAAAATAAGATAAAAATATAAAACATAAAACATAAAACAAAAGTAATTTTAAATATATAAGAATTGTGTGTTATATATGTCAATGAGCCTAGATTTAAATGTAATTATAATTTTTAGCTATGTTAAATTATAACTTATAATAGCCTAACTACATAAATATAATATTTTTATTTTTAATTGCCAAATAAATTTTGACATTTTTTTTTTGCAAATAAATAAAACTTCTATCTATTCCATTTTTATAGTTAGAATATGTTAGGAACGGGGACTGAGAATTGATTATTATAATAACAATTATTATTATAAAAAAATTTCACATTCACTACTGAATTTTTTTTATTTGCATAAACATCACTTACATCTTTATATTAATGTATATAAAATTCTAATCTTTCAATCAGATAAAAGAATATTATTAATTTCTAATTTATTTAAAATAAAATATATTTTTATCCATATATTTGATATAATTAGTACATTAAAATAATGTATAAATAAATGAGAGTGTGTATTCAATTTATTTGAATTAATTAATTGATTGATGTATGGAATTAAGTTTTTTAACAAACAGATTAAACTAAACTAAAATGTATTATTAGCGTGTCGATAATTTAAAATTAAATAGTTTTTATAACAATTTTGATTTTTGGTTAATTCTTATTTTTAAAAAAAATTGAATTAAAAATTACAATCTAAACTGAATCATTATTTAATAGATCGAATTAAATCAAATTAATATTGATCTTATTTTCTCCATCTGTTGCTGGACAATATTAGTATCTCCCTATAAGAATTTCTTTTCATCTTCATTATCATAACTCTCTCTAAGGCCACTGATTGTTTTATCTTGCTCAATATATGTTCTTTGTAATATACCGACCAACTTTTGCAACTCCATGTTCGCCTTTTCTATATCTTTGAACCTTATCTTAATATGGTCTTGTTGTTCCTTTGCCCCATTGTAGCGCTCCTGTAGTTCCAACAAGGCTTGAAGAAGACTGAGGTTTTTTGCTGTCAGCTCATCTTGGCTTGCTCTACTCTCATTCAACTGCCTCTCTAGATTTATAATATTGGTCTCCACTCACAGAAATATTACGTATTTAAGTCCCAACGTTTTACATCCAGACGCCAATCACTACGAACACCTATCCAATATAAGATTATGATATTTTTACTTAATAATGTTGTAACTTGACTGCTTAACGATGTCGCTTAATTCTACTTCGCCCGCCCGCCCATTAAAAATAGAAATGGTATTCTAATGCGTAGAATTTAAAGAAATATATAAAGTTTGTGAGTACTTGAGACTTTATATATGACCGAGGTAAGAAATGGATATAAAACTCTCTCAATTCTACAGACCATTTAATTAACCTCCCAGATGCCTCTAGTTTCTATAGAATGGCCCTTATTGGTAAATGAGTGTAAACATCGATGGTGTGAGCTTAGAAGTATGGATGTAATTTCTACGCTAAGAAAACCAAAGCCAGAGCCATCTTATCTGCCAGTAGATAACGACTTTCTATATCAGAGAGAATTTTGCTGATATAGTAAATTGGTAGTTGTATCACATTTTTTTCTCGCACTAAAACTGAGTTTATCGCATGAGAAGAGACTACAAGATATAAGTATAATATCTCTCATTGAATAAGTTTGAATAGTAAGGGTGGAGATGCTAAATACTCTCTTAGTTGCTCAAAAGCAGACTGACAGTCATTAGTATATTGAAAGTTATTATTTTTAGCTCCCTTTAGTATTTTAAAGAATGACAAGTATTTATCCCCAAAATGGGCTGCAAAGCAGGATAAGGCAGTAATTCATCCATTCAAATGTTGAACTTCTTTGATATTCTATGAAGGAACCATATCTCTGAGGGCTTTGATTTTCTCAGGATTGGCCTCGATCCCACGGTGGGTTACCATAAACCCATGAAAGTTTCTCGACGTAGGACATATTGGATGTCACTGAAAATGCACTGGGTTACCACGGTGGGTTACCATAAACCTAATAAATATAATCTAGCTCTTCATCACTAACTTTCATCCATCACTAATTTCCATATAGCCAGTTGAGGCACATCATGTTGTTGACTTCTCATTAAGAGATGTCCTGCCTAAGCCAATATTGTAGCTCATTGACACGTCGTGCTCCTGATTCAAAGAGAAGTAAGTCATTTTTCATTCAACACCTTCTGTATACATAAAATCACCTATTCATTTAATTAGGCTTGCATTCCCATATTTCTCGCATGCAGGGGTGATACCGTATTCACGACTGGGAATATCATCATTGCATGAGGGCAGATTGATGAGTTGCTGACAAACCAGTATCTGTCAGATGCATACGCCGATGCCTTCACCTTTTTACTGGCTGAGAAGTACTCGCTATGCCCGGAGCTATATGTCTCCTATTTGTACATTCATGCTTGCACTGGGTAAGTTACTCCAGAGAAATACAGGATAATACGTTTCAATCCTAGTTTAGATAGATAGATGCAAGTATTTATAAACATTCTCTTCACTTCTTGCAGAGTTATGCTAAATATGGCCTACTAAAAGAAAGCAAAATGTTCATCCAGCATGTCACTGTAGATAGATGTCCTGTCCGGTGCATTTTGAGACACTATTTATTGGCAAAGTTGGGTGACTTACATCTTCTCAGATCATATAGACGCATCAGATGAGAAGGCATCTGTGTTGAAGATAATGACAGAGGCCAGGATTAGAGTAACTGATGCGTTTACCTACCTAAGTGAGAAATTTGGTGGCGTGGAAAATATTGGATTCACAAAAAGAGTTGCTTTCAACTTCATCCAAAAATAGAGAAGATCGAGGATTATGAATGATAATAATAATGCATTAATACAACTGTTTAAGGAAAAGCAAGCGGAGGATGGGATATTTGCATAAGATGTCCAAGTTGATTAGTCGGATTGCTTAGTTAGTTTTTTTTAGAGTAATGACATATCAAACATAGAATATAATTATTTTGGGGATGTCATAATTTTTTATGCAAGTTATCGACTCAAAAAATATAATCTTGTCTATGCCACTTTTATTGGAGTGAATTATCACTAGCAAAATATCTTATTTGGAATAGTCTTTCTATCAGAAGAGACAATTGAGTCATTCACCTAGCCATTCAAGACATTTCTCCAGTTAATGAGTGATAGGCATCCTATAACAATATTCACTGATCAAGATCAGGCAATGACGAGAGCTATCAAAATTGCATTATTGCATACTCATCATAAGTTGTGCCAATGACATATTTTGAAGAAAGCTCCTTCAAAGGTACATTACTTAAATAGTAATAAGATAGTACAAAGTCTATTCTATACATGCATGAGCAAGTGTGACTCACAAGAAGAGTTTGAGCAAGCTTGGTCTACCATGCTAGATGAAGCCAATTTACATGATCATGTTTGGTTTTCTAACCTTTATAAAATTAGATGCAAGTGGTCCACCGCATTCTATAAAGACACATTCTATATGGGAATCTTGTCAACGCAACGTAATGAGTCCACAAATAATATATATCATGGAATCTCCACACCAATAAGTTCAATCACAAATTATTTCTTGAGATTGGAGTAGGTTATGGACACATGGCGTTAAAATGAACATGATGAAGATTTCAAGTGTAGCCAGTTAATAACTATTCAAGACCAATTCAATTCTTAAACAAGCTTACTATGTTTTACACAAGAAAGCTTAATATAATATTTGAAAAAAAATTTGCATGGGGTTGAAGGATTAGCGAAATGTATCAAATGATAATCCCATTGAGTATTTGATGAGAAACTTAGAGAATAAATATGCTTCCAAAATATGGATTGTCTATTTCGATAAGACATGCCTAAATGTAACTTGTAGTTATAAAAAAATTGAAATGATGAGATTGCATTGTGCTCACTACATCCGAGTTCTTAGTTAGGAAGTTATTATGTGCATTATAGATAAGTATCTTCCCATGTGATGGTCAACTAGAGCAAAGAGGGATATCTACTTTGATAGTGCTTTCAATAACTTAAAAGATGTAAGATAATGATGAAAAAACCATTATTTTCGGAACCACATCTTGATATGCATATTGAATAAACACTAGGGCACCAGATAATAAGATAACTGAGGAGTATATGCTTGGATCTTTTAAAAAACTATCGATAATATCGACTTTATATTATGTGGAATTCACCTACGTAATAGCTAAGAAGAAGAAGTCAACCACAACAAATAAAGGAAATGACATTTTAAATGATTCATTAAGTAGCGGCCAAAGAGTGTTTCAAATGCAAGGCCTAAGGGATATGAGAGAACCAAGAAAATTAAGAATAATTTTCTATATTATTTATATATTACTTTTAAACTTTAATCCATCCTACTTTTATTATTATAGAGACCAAAGAATAATCTAAGAGGGGTGGAGAACATGTAGAGTCACCCATTGCAACACCTTTTTTCTATTGTGCTTGAGTGCTTTTCAGAGGTATGCATGGAAAACCCATCAGTCATGTTGTTACATATCATTAACTAACATGATGTTCTATTCTAGGAATTTAACTAAAGCTCAATAATAAATCAGTCGGCTGAAGGGTACACTAAGTTGGTGATTGATATCATTATAGGAAAATATTTTAATGCATGATAATAGGTTAGATCATTTGACATAAAATGGAAAAATGGAGTGTACTCTTTGGAGAGTATAGAGAGTACACAAGCTAAACAACCCCTTAAATCGATAAAAGAACTCCCAAACAGCTTGCATTTGCATCTACTAACTATTTTATCAAACAGCCATATAACCCGGCAAAAGGGGAAAATAGAGTGTACTCTCGAGAGAGAGTATAGAGAGTACATGTACTAAACAGTCCCTTAAATCGATAAAAGAACCCCCATACAGTTTGCATTTGCATCGCCTAACTTTTTTATCTGCAAATAAGGCCAAATAATTGACAAAAAAGGGAAAATGGGATATATTCTCTGGAGAGTATAAAGAGTGCACGTGTAAATAGCCTCTAAAATCGATAAGAGAACCTCCAAATAGCTTGCATTTGTATCTACAAACTATTTTATCTTCAAACAAGGCCAAACAACAGGGAGAAAAGGAGAGAATGGGGTGTACTCTCTGGAGAGTACAAAAAGTGCACCTACTAAACAGCTCCTAAAATTGGCAAAAGAACCTCCAAACAGCTTGCATTTGCATCTACAAACTATTTTATCTGCAAGTAGGGCCAAACAACTGGCAAAAATGGGGAAAATGGGGTGTACTCTCTTGAGAGTACAAAGAGTACACCTACTAAACAGCCCCTAAAATCAATAAAAGAACCTCAAAATAGTTTGTATTTGAATCTACAAACTATTTTATCTACAACAAAACAACCTAAAGAAACGAAAAATAGGGTGTACTCTCTTGAGAGTATAGGGAGTACACCTGCTAAACAGCCACTAAAATAGGCAAAAGAACATCCAAACAACTTGCATTTACATCTATAAAGTATTTTATCTACAAACATAGCCAAACAACCTGGTAGAATGGGAATATGGGATGTACTATTTGGAGAGTATAGAGAGTATACCTGCTAGACAACCCTTAAAATTGGTAAAAGAATCTCTAACAGCTTGCATTTGCATCTACAAACAGGGCCAAAGAACTAGCAGAAATGATGAAAATGGGGTGTACTCTCTGGAGAGTACAGAGAGTACACATGCATAGGTGCTCCACAACTCTCCAATTTGAATGAAAGAATTGGTGGAAATGCTAAAAAATGTTGAAAAGTAAGTGTACTCTCATGAGAGTACACAGAGTACAGGTACAAAACAGCACCTAAAATCTATCAGGAAGCCAATCAGATTCGGAATAAAATTTTCTGAATTTTTTGTAGAACTTTCAATTAAATTTTAGCTATCTGAGCAAAATAATAAATAATTTTTGCTAAATTATTAGAATATATTGGACTGTGACATTGAGTTTCGGTAAATGGTAGTGCTCTTAAACTATTTTCCTTTTAGAACAAAAAAATGAAAACAAAATAAAATAAAGCATGATTTTCAGCTCTGATCCAAATTAGTAGGAGTAAATGGAATTTCTCTTAACACACACGATATTTATAATATGTGATCAAAATGATTATAAGTTTGGATCCAAACTATTTTGACTAAACGAACGCTCTTATTACACGTATTTTATAAAGCCCAAAAAGGTATCTTCTTTTATGTTTACATATTTTCATCTTAAATTTAACATTTTATATTTAAAAATTCTATTAATTAGTTTACTATGTCATTTATTGTTATTTTTATAAACAAATTATAGTTTCAAAATATTTAAAATATTTTAATGTAAATTTTTTAAAAATAACTATTTTACCTTCGATTAGTGTTATATATCATTATTTTTATAGATAATTTATGTATTATTTATTGAATCTTCAAATACATTTCTACTATCTTAAATTTATTTTATTTCAAATTACAATCAATGTTAAATAGAATAAAAAAAGAGAAAATTTAGAAAAAATTGAGAAAATAGTCTCCGAGGAGAGTATGAGTACACACAGAAAACAAAAAACTAACAATCAAACAAATGACTTGTAAAAGAATATATTAAACATATTCTGTCCAAACATACCAAAAATTTTCGAAGAAAATAATCTGTATTCTCATGAGAGTATAGAGAGTACACATGTCAAACTGTTGAGAAAAGCTACCCATCAGCCTCCAAATTGCTTCAACTAGTATGTAATAAATATATTTTCTGCAAACAGGCCAAAGAAATTAAAAAAATAGAAAACAATTTGTATTCTCATGAGGGTACAGAGAGTACACATGCAAACTGCTCAAAAAAGCTACACATCATCCTCCAAATTACTTCAAATGGTATGTACTAAACATATTTCCTCCAAACGGGTCAAAAAAGTAAAAAAATATGAGAAAATAATCTGTACTCTTAGGAGAGTACAGAGAGTACATCTGCAAAATAGCTCAAAAAATTACCCATTAGCCTTTAAATTGCTTCAAATGGTATGTAATAAATATATTTTCTCCAAACATACCAAAAAAGTGAAAAAATTAGAAAATAGTCTGTACTCTCAAGAGAATACAGAGAGTACATATGCAAAATAGCTCAAAAAAAGCTGATAATCAGGCTCCAAATAGCTTATAATAGAATTATTAAATATATTCTCTCCAAACAGATCAAAAAAGCTTAGAAAAAAATTATGAAAATAGTTTGTACTCTGATAAGAGTATAAAGAGTACACCTACAAAATAGCTCAAAAAGTTAATATTCAGTTTTAAACAACCTGTAATGGAATCTATTAGACATATTCTTTTCAAACAAGCCAAGAAAGCTAGAAAAAAAATATAAATTGTCTCAGACTCTCATGAGTGAGAGATATAAATAGCTCAAAAGCTAACAATCAGTTCCAAACAAATTGAAATGGAATGCTTAAATATATTCTCTCAAAACTAACCAAAAATTCTAAAAGAAAATGAGAAAATGACATATACTTTCATGAGAATATAGAGAGTACACATGCCAAATTATTGAAAAAAGCTACCCAGCAGCCTCCAAATTACTTCAAATGATATGTAATAAATATATTTTATCCAAACAAGCTAGAAAGAAATGAGAAAATAGTGTATACTCTTAGGAGAGTATAGAGAGTACAACTATAAAATAGATCAAAAAAGCTAATATTCATGTTCCAAATAACCTCTAATAGAATATATTAAACATATTATCTCTAAACAAAAAAAAAAAAAAACTAAAAAAAATGAGAAAATGATCTGTTCTCATGAGAGTACAAAGAGTACACATGTCAAACTACTAAAAAAAGCTACCCATCAGCCTTCAAATTACTTCAAATGGTATGTAATAAACATATTCTCTCCAAATAGCCTAAAAAAAGTAAACAAAATGAGGAAATAGTTTGTACTCTCAGGAGAGTACAGAGAGTACGCCAACAAAATAGCTCAAAAGAGCTAATATTCAGGCTCTAAACAACATGTATTGTAATCTATTAAATATATTCTCTCTAAACGCCAAAAATTTGAAAAAAATAAGAAAATAAATACTCATGAGAGTAAGAGAGTACATGTGAAAAAAAGGTCAAACAAATAAAATTGCTCTAAACACCTTATCATGGAATCTATTAAATATATTCTCTCAAAATAGCCAATAAGCTAAAAAACTAAAAAATAAGCTATACTCAATAGAGTACGGAGAATACACATACAAATCCTCCAAACTAACTAATTAGCCTCCAAATTGCTTCTAATGGAATCTAATAAACATAGTCTCTCCAAACAAACCAAAAAATTATGAAAAAAATGTGAAAAATGGTTCATACTCTGAAGAGAGTACAAAGAGTACACATGCAAATCTGCCTCCAAAACTAACCAATCAGCCTCCAAATTGCTTCTAATGGAACTTAATAAACATAGTCTCTCAAACAAAGCCAAAAATCATGAAAAAATGTGAAAATAATCTATAGTCAAAAGAGAGTGAGAGCACACATGCAAATCCTCCAAAATTAATCAATCACCTCCAAATTGCTTCTAATAGAATTTATTAAATATATTATCTCCAAATAATAAATGTAGAAACAAATGAGAAAATGATCTATACTTTTTTGAAAGTATATATAGTACATTTGTAAATCCAAACCAACAAGCACCAAGCAACCTACAAACTATTTATAAGGCCATGTACTGAATATATCATATCCAAACATGTTAAAGAGACTGAAAAAAATAGCTAATAAAAGGGGTCATAAAGGTCCACACATGTTATCTACTAAACATGGCATCTACTAGACATGTTATCTCTATAAAGGGTTTAAATGTAGAAATAATAGCTTCTAATGGCATCTATAAACACACCACATAGATATATTTCTAAAGCAATTGATTTCCAACATATCAAACTTCAATTCAATATTTATCAAATCAGGTTTTTCATACCCAAGCATAAGATAGCATAAGTGAACTCACCAAGCAATTCATCTTCTTTGGCCAATCTTGGTGAGCTATCCACTTAGAGGTTTGCGGATTCGCCTCCATGTATTTGCATACAAACATCCTGTCGATACTATTTTCTTGACCGTACACTCATCACTTCGATTGACCATTCTGTGGGATCACTCTAGAAAGATTGGTCAGCATCTTCGACAAGTAATTTGATATAAATAGTAAGAAATATAGTCAATAATTAGGCACAAAATATGCACTTTAGGCAAACTGAAATGAGAACAATTCTTATAATCTCACGGAGAATAGCCTTATGGTTGGGTTTGGTAATGAATCATAAAATACCAAGCCCCTTACTTAGTATGTCCGACTAGGAGTGTCTAATGTTGATTATTTATAACTGGAAGTAAGAGTAACTTAGCCCTTAAAACACTATCTACAGTGACATACTGGATGAACATTTTACTTTCATTTTGTAGGTCATATTTAGCATAACTCTGCAAGAAGTGAAGAGAAAGTTTACAATTATAGGCTTCTAACTATCTAACTATGAATGGATCATATTACCCAAAGTTCTATGGAGTAACTTACCGGCAAGCATGAAACATATAGATGGGGACATATATAGCCCAAGATATATAGGTTATTAGCCAATAAAAAGGCAAAGACATCAATGTGTGTATCTGCAGATACTGATCTATCTGTAACTCATCAATCTGGCCTCGCACAATGATGATATTCCTAGCCACAAATATGTTATCACCCCTACATGTGAGAAATATGGGAATGAGAGCCTAATAAAATGAATAGTTGATTTTATGTATACAAAAGGAGTTGAATGAAAATGACTTACTTCTCCTTGAATCAAGCAGGTGTCAATGAGCTATAGCATTGGCTTGGGCAGGACATCTCTTGATGAGAAGTCAATAATATGATGTGCCTCAATTGGCTGCAAGAAAATTAGTGATGAAGAAAGTTAGTGATGAAGAGCTAGATTCACTGTGAATTAAGGCTTCATCTGCTAAGATGATGCATACCTACCGATGCTCCTCAACCAATATAGTGATGGTGGATCATCCACTGATATTGGAGCATCTTTGCTAACCTACATAAAAATTTAGTGAAATCAACTACTATCATGCTAAATAAAAAAGAAAGTAAAGTAATACCTCTTTGTTGTTTACTCATCCTATGTGGAGGCTACCATAGGAGTTATTCTACGTCGTGACTTCCTATAAGTTTGTATGAAGGGGGAAGATATAGCTTTTCTCTTCCTCATCCTGAGCCTTCACACCTCAATCAAGTAAAGGCGATCTTTAAGAGCAGTGGAAGCCTTTACAAGAGCTTCCCTGGTGGTGGCCTCCATAAGGGCTTCCTGAATAGAAGCCTCCATAGGGGCTTCCTCAATGGAATTCTCCACAGGGAAAGCACCTCAGTAGCCTCCATAAGAGCCTCTCATGTGTTCACCACAGGGGCTTCCAAGTGAAGTCTCACAGTGGAAGCCCCAGGTAGCCCCTGAGCCTCCCATGGCCTCCATTTCCCTGTAGCCTCCATGTGCCCTGATAGCCTCCTGAGATTCTGTGGCCCACTGAGCTTCCCCATTCTAGGATGCTACCAGAACCACCCCGAGAGTGCACCCAAATCAATTCCATCAATTCTCCATTGATGCTCAAAGATGATACTCTCTCTTGCCCTAAACTTATCCCTCTACCCAAAACTTTCTAAATGGGTACCACAGAGGGAAGGTTAGATACATTGGAAGGAGGAGAATACGAGAGACATAGAGAAGATTCTACTCATTGGACTTGGAATGGGGATGCTAGATTGGAATATTCAAGGAGTGTCTTCTTCTCAAATGGGTATATTGTCTGTGATTTCAATATGATACTTCTAATATAAATAAATGAATTATGATGTCAAAATGAAATATGAATATTTTTAATATAAACATATAAATATGATGCATGTGATACTAAATAATAAAGTTAACTTATTAATCAAATAATATAAATTTATATGTTACATTGAAGAAAAATATAAGTTGTCACTTTATGTCTGGAAAGGGTAAAGATGCATATAATATTTATATAGATAACATATAAATAAATATAGATTAAATAAAATGTGTAAATCTAAATTATATAGAAGTAAATTAAGTTTATTTTAAAATCCATAAATAATCATAATGTAATCTTTATGTATCGCAATATTGAAACCGAAAGGCCAAATAAAGATTGCTATATCGAAGTAAGTTTGTAATGTTGTCGAGATAATCAATGATGCAGAGTTGTAATATATATAAAAAAAGATTTAAAAAAAAATGTTACACAAATTATGATAAATCAACGAAGTTTATTAAAAACTTTGAAATTTAATGAGAACTTTGATAATGAGACTCATAGATTTCCTTTTTATTTCTTCATGCATTCATTAATGATATAATCATGATAAAATGCTTTCACCAAAAAATATGATGTAGTGAATGCTTCTTTATATCAAACGAAGATAAGATTGAATGAGAAATGTTTCTTATGATCGAGAGACTTAAATGCAAATAATAATCCTAAATTAAAATGAATCATAAAACTTCATAGTAAAGCGTTAAAATGAATCAATAATTTCAAACATGTAGTACATGCATTTAAATCAAATGAATTCATGAATGTTAAACATTCAAAATGAAAACTAGAGTAAATTAGAAAATAGATAATGAGAAGAGACACACAAATCAAAATACCAAATTCTAATGAAATATCTAATAAAATATTCTAAAAAAAAATATGATAAAAAATAAGATGTACTCTATAGAAAATAGAAACATAAAAAATATTACAAACATAAACATAAAAAAAATGAAAATGAAAATGGTTGTACTTTCATGAGTACAGAGAGTACACATGTAAATCTGCCTCCAAAACTAACTAATCAACCTCCAAATTGCTACTAATAGAATCAATTAAACATATTCTCTCTAAGTAGGCTAAAAAATCTAGACTAAAATGTGAAAATGGTTTATACTCATGAGTATGAGAATAAACATGCAAATCTACCTCCAAATTGCTTCCTGGAATTTAATAAACATATTCTCCAAACAGGCAAAAAATCTAAAAATTATGAAAATATTGTACTCTCATGAGAGTGAGAGTACACATGCAAATGTGTCCAAAAACTAACCTCCAAAACCAAATTGCTTGTAATGCCATCTAATAAACATATTCTCTCCAAAACAAAAAATATGAAAAAAATATGAAAATAAATTCTCAAGAGAGTATAGAGACATATGAAAAATCCCCAAACCAAAAACCAATCGCCTTCCAATTTGCTTTTAATGGAATCAATTAAACATATTCTCTCCAAAAGGCCAAAAAAAAAAAAAAAAAATAAGATGTACTCTCAAGAATAGAGAGTACACATGAAATCTTTAAAATCAACTAATTAGCCTCCAAATTGCTTCTAACTGAATCAATTAAACATATTCTCTCTAAACAGGCCAAAAAACTTGGATAAAAATATAAAAATAGTATGTACTCTCATGAAAGTAGAGAGTATACATAAATATATCTCTAAAATTATTTCTAATGGAATCTAATAAATATATTCTCTCCAAACAGGCCAAAAAATCTGAAAATAAATGAGAAAATGGTTTGTACTATCATGAGAGTCCAGAGAGTACACATGCAAATGTGCCTCCAAAATAAACTAATCAATCTCTAAATTACTTGTAATGTCTAATAAACATATTCTCTCCAAATAGGCCAAAAATATGAAAAAAAAATTCTCATGAGAGAGAGTACTTATACAACTGCATTCAAAATTGACCAATCAGCCTTTAAATTACTTCTAATAAAATTTATTAAACATATTCTCTCCAAATAGTCCAAACAACATGCACAAAAATGTAAAAATGATATGTACTCTCATAAGAGTACAGAGAATACACATATAAATTTACCCCCAAACCCAATCGCCTCTCTAAATTGCTTCTAATGTAATCTAATAAACATATTATTTCCAAATAAAATTTAATAGCTGAAAAAAATTGAAAAAACAAACAATACTCTCAAGAGAGTATAGAGAGCACACATGCAAAACTACCTCCAAAACCAATTGCTTCTAATAGAATCTAATAAATATAGTCTCTCCAAATATTCCAAAAAATCTTGAAAAAAATATGAAAATGGTCTGTACTCTCATGAGAGTACAAAGAGTACATATAAAAATCAGCCTATAAAACTAATCAATCAGCCTCTAAATTACTTCTAATGGAATCTAATAAATATATTATCACCAAATAGGGTTTAATAGCTAAATAAAATAAAAAAATAAGATGTACTCTCAAGAGAGTACAAAGATTACACATGTAAATTTGCCTCCAAAACTAACTAATCACAAATTGCTTCTAATGTAATCTAATAAACATAGTCTCTCTAGCATTCTAAAAAAATCTAAAAAAAAGTAAAATGGTCTATACTCTCATGATAAGATAGAGTATACATGCAAATCACCCTAAAATTAATCAAACAGTCTCCAAATTATTTCTAATGGAATCTAATAAACATATTATCTCCAAATAGAGTTTAATGGAAAAAACTAAAAAATATAAGTGTACTCTCAAGAGGGTAAACATGCAAATTTTCCTCCAAAACCAACCAATTAGCTTTCAAATTTCTTCTAATGGAATCTAATAAACATAGTCTCTTCAAATATTTCAAAAAATCAAAAAATCACTACCAGTATAGAGAGTACACATAAATCTACCCCTAAAATTAATCAATCAGCTTCTAAAATTCTTCTGATATAATCTAATAAATAAATTATCTCCAAATAGGGTTTAATAGCTAAACTTGTACACTATAATATACAAGTACAGTATAAATACTACTAACTCTGTCTCGTCTCAGATGTTATTTGAGTTGGACAAACGGTCTTCATAATCTTCTAATTATTCATTCATCTATATAAATAGAAATGAGCACACGCTAATTAATGTCACAACCTTTGTGAGCCATATAGAACATCTACAATATTCATTTGAAATAGGTAATGTCGTAAAACATGTCTAAAATTCAAAAAAAGGGTAGAATAAAAAAAACTATAAATAGGAGATCGCATAACCAGATACATGAAATTAGTACCATCCCAATCACAAAAACTTTAATATAAAATAATAGATGGCAAGTGACATGATAAATATCCATTGTATCCATTAGGTTACATTGCTCACATTTCTTCATCATTGTTGTAAAGGTGGAATGATTCGTAATGAGGTAAAAAATTTGACATCAATATTGCATAAAGTGATGAAACATCTTATCTCCTAATGAAATATATTGTCCAATGCCACCATGGTGTGTATTCGATATTGTATTATGTTGGAATTATTTCATAAGGAGATAGTATTATTTGACTTACAGTGATGAAACATGAATACCATGAATATTAATGAGTTATAGCCTTTTATTATGACTTGGTGAGTGATGAGTCATTGAGTTGTAGCCTTTAACTTGTGTTGATGAAATTGTAGAACTATTATGTATACTTTGAAATAACTCATCTACTTTTCATCAACACCATATTATTGAGTTGCAATATTATCTCTAAAATAAGGAGATTTGTTATCAATTAGTGTTGCGGTGAATCCATCACTTAGAGGATATTGATATATCAAAGCTATTGTGAATCTTAATAAATCATTAAGATACTTAAATCATCAAGAAAATTATGTACAATTAAGAGAATTAATATGATGTTCAATTGAGAGCTTTAGGAATTTGGCTATAATTATTAAAATACCTCTCTTAAAATTTTATAAATAGGACTCTCAATTCTCACAATGAGTGAGAGCTAAGTGAAGAGTTAAGATCTAAACAAAAAAAAGTTTGAAGTTAATCACCATTGCAAGCATATTAATGAGTTGTAATATTATCTTTAAAATAATGAGATTCATTATCAATTAGTGTTGCGGTGAATCCATCAATTAGAGAATATTTATATATCAAAGCCATTGTGAATCTTAATAAATTCAAGTTTGAGGTATAACTTGTAATAAGTGTAATAGCGTTATGATCCTAAATATAGGGTGCAAATTTCTCTGTCATCAACTTTGTATGTGGATAATATTAATCGTGCAACTTCACAATTCATTTTGTTTAAGTGACCTAATTGATAAAAAAATAAGATACACACATAAATCAATTATGTACATAATAATAATATTATTAATTTTTAAGCCAAAAAATTCTTGAACCATCAAATTAATTTCTTGGCAATCAGAAGGCTTGGTGACAATCATAGATGGGCTTCAAGCACTATAACAAAGAGTCAAGTCAAACTAATTGGAAAACTTTAACAAGTGCCTAAACAACTCAATAAAGCACTATGTAACCATAGATGGGCTTCAAACACTATAACAAAGAGCCAACTCAAACCAATTAAAAAACTTCGACAAGTGCCTAAATAACTCAAGATCTACTTAGCACAACCAAAATAATTAGGAGATAAGGTGGAGAGTAGAAAGGAAGAAGGAGAAGAGCAAAATAGAAGAGGAGATGAATTTACATGGTGGAATAAGACCAAACATGTTGAGCAAGATCAAGAAAGAAGAACCTGTGGAGCCCTAAATCGCTCTTTCACCTCTGTCTCCAGCATCATAAGGTTTGGTGACAATCATGTGAATCCCTAAATCGAACCTCCTCACATTGTAGCAAAGAAGAAATCTATTACAGGCATGAACTGCGGGAAGGAATGTACAAGCCGAAGAAGAAGTGAGAATCAACCGGTAAGAAGACTCCCAAAAGTGAAGAACATACCTACAGTGCGGAAACCCGCATGAGCGGTGACGAGAACCTGAGAATCGCTGGCGATTGGCGATGAGAAGCAAATAATCGTGACGAGAAAGAATGTTTCGTGAGGTTTTGCGAGATGCCAATCATTCCGCGATGTATTTCTTTTTCCCCCAAATTCAATCGAATTCATAATACACGAGAAATGACCTATTTCTTATATTTGAAACTCCCTAATATTTTATTTTACTCTTACAAAATAATCTAATCAAATACTAAAATATTAATTTGTTTTTTATTTACATTAGTTTATTTCAAAATTAACAAAATAAACAACTCAATCCTTTTACACAGTTTCTTTTCAGGCAATCAAACAACTTAGAAATTTCCGTCCTCATTGACCGTCTGCTTCCTCTTCATCCCTTCTAGCCTACAAAAAACCCTAAACCGTCCTGTAGCTCCGCCGCTGCCACCTTCTCCTCCTCCACAATGCTATCGCTTACCCTAACTGTCCCTCTTTCTCCACCCACCTCACCACCCCGCCTGCTCTCTCGGCGCCCTTACATCATCCGTGCTCGCATCCAAGAGATCGAAACCTCCCCACCGCTGCCGACATCAGATTCATTACCAAAGCTAAACCGCTACAGCTCTCGCATCACAGAGCCAAAATCTCAGGGCGCATCTCAGGCCGTGCTCTACGGTGTCGGACTCTCCGACGATGACATGAAAAAAAGCCGCAGGTGGGAATCTCCTCAGTTTGGTACGAGGGAAACACATGCAACATGCATCTAATGCAGCTTGCTGCGGCGGTTAAGGATGGGGTGAGAGGGCGGGTATGGTGCCGTTTCGATTCAATACTAATGGTGTTAGTGATGCTATCTCAATGGGAACAAGGGGAATGTGCTACAGCTTGCAGTCAAGGGATCTGATTGCTGATAGTATTGAGAGTGTGATGGCGGCGCAGTGGTATGATGCCAATATTTCGATTCCGGGGTGTGATAAAACTGTGAGCTTTTTGCATCTTAAATATGGTTCTGTTTGCTTAGCTTTGATATTGGGAAATTTGGATATTTTATTTTGCTGTTTTAGGCAAGGCCTTTAAATTGTTCTTGTTAAAATAATTTTGTTGATTTGCGTTGAATGGTGAAAATCCCAGCTTTATTTCTTTTCTGTTGACTACTCTCATTTTTTTTTTCCGCATGCATTTCTTTTTTCTTTTTTTCAATTTTAACCCGATGCTACTTTGTTTAGATGCAAATTTTCTAAACGGTTTAAGAAATCAGCTTCATTGATTTGAGTTTCGGTAATATGTTTTTGTTTTGCATGAATTGATTTTTTTTTAATTCAATTCTTATTGTATTTTGAACTATTTTGAGTTTATAGAAGTTGGACTAAACTGATATTTTAACCACTAATTTATATTTTGTTGTCCAAATTTATAAAATTGTCTATATTTTGCCATAATCATGCCAACTTAATAAGATTAGTAACATTTTATTTTGCATGTACTGAATATATTCAGACATAATTATAATACTGAGAATTAGTTAATTATTAATTAAATTAATAAACTCCAGATTTGACTGATTAGTATTTAATACAAAAGCTTGAACTTAGATACTTTCATAAAAAAAAGAACCAACTTTCCTGTATACTCTTCTAATCCATTGTGGTGAGGAACCTACATATATGCATGCCTTCAACACAACACGCAGGGAAGATAACATATTCCACAATTAATATTTACGTGTAAACTTAAAGTATCACTTTAGCTTCTACACATATCAATTATTATTTTTTAATATTATGCCTATTAATATCATATAAAATTTTATTTTACTAATCCTAAGTTCTTTGCTTTCTACAAATTTTCACAGATGTTCCAACTTTTCGCTTATTTTAATAGATATTTCTGATAAGAACAATGTCATATGCAAAAGCGTTATATCAAATCACTTCACTGAGTATTCTTTGTAAATATCTTCAGTAACCAACACAAATAAAGATAAAACTCAATGTTTATCCTTATTGAAATCTCATTGTAATCAAAAACTATTTGATCACTACACAACTAATGTTAATACAATCAATGTTTTATGATACAAATCTGCAATAACTACAATATATTGATATACTATACTTTTTTCCCTATTGTCCACCAAAGTAATCTATCTTAAAATCTCTTTTTTTGCAATAGGAGTAACATATGTATTTGTTAAATGAAAAATTGTCATCATCAGAATAACTCGAAGGAAATAAAGAGCCAATAAGAAGAGAACACGTACCAAATAAGGGCTGTGCTGAGATTTGTGTTTTCAATATAACACGGAAACATTTCAGCAATATATTCCCTTTAGGGACCCAGAATATCATAGAAATGGAGTATACTTGTTAAATATATTTTCAGTTTGATAATAGATCCCAAATTTCTTAAGGTACTATACGTACTGCACGCATCAAACTTGCATATTTCAGCCGGAATCATTGTATTTTTCTATCTGGTTTTTCAGAAAAATCTATATGTAACATAGATCCTTGGTTCCTTGTGTTGATACCTATCTCATTATGGTTCCATAATACTTTTCATTGTAATTACTCTTTATATCCATTACTTTTATTGAAGTGACATGTCTTAATCATATGCAAAGTGCTTCAATTCCATCTTGAAGTCATTGTAAATTGTTCAATTTTCTAGAACTGGAGGCTTACACTTCTTTTGATATCTTTCCTTGTGTCATGAACTGTATCTATGTGACATGTTCCTTTTTTTTTGTTGAGATTGTTTCTAGTGCTATGGAGAGTATGTAAGTGGGTTAATCACTGATGACGATAGAAGAGCTATTTTGCGCAATTCTTGCCCTGGAGCTGGGGCTTGTGGTGGCATGTATACTGCAAATACCATGGCTTCTGCAATTGAAACGATGGGTATGACTCTCCCCTATAGGTACTATCCCTTCCTAAGTGTTGCTGTGAGATGCTATTGGGAGATAAAAATCTTGAGCACAGTTTCTGTTTCCCATCTTTAACTTAATATTTTCTTTTAAAGTGTATAATAAGTCAAATATTTTTCTTTGATTTGACAAATGTTAATCATAAAGGTCATGTTTGAGATCAATTTTATTTTTTATTTTATTTTATTTCAAAATAAAGTATATTTTATAATGAAAGTGGTTTTAAAAATACTCAAAAAATTTAAAAGTTGTTTTGAGTGTATTTAGACATCTTTATTTATTTTAAAAATTAAAATATATATATACTAATATTTAAGAATAACATAAAAAATAAAAATATAAAAAAATAAAACAAATTTGATCCCAAATAGGCCTTAAATTATCATATTTAAATTGCACCAGGCATGAACTTAAGTATTTTTTATCTCCCTTATCAGGAAGGAGGCCCAATTGGGCTCATCCAAAACAGTGATCTAATTACAATTGACATTCAAAATAGAAGAATAGACGCTCATCTGACGATGAGCATCGAGAGGAAGAGAAAATGGAGCCCCTCCTTACAAAGCAAAGACGAGTTCTTTATAAGGTACAATAATTTCTTGAGCTATTTGTAGCTTCATTTTTATCAAACCTATCTTTTTTTCTTTGCGGTATATTAAAATGTTCAATCGCCTCTACGGATGTGTGATGATGAATAGGTATTATGCATCCAATTTATTTATTAAATTTTGAGCTAATTTCTTAGGTTTTTTGGGGACTGATCTTCTTGAACATTCTTCTTAGTGTTATTACTATGGACACTCTATTTAGTCACCCCAAGTTTTCACTAAGGGAATTAATAAGTGATTTTGTAATTTTGTCACTACTGAACTCGATTTTTGAGAGAAATGTTATTAATTTCTTTAATTTTGGTTTGAACTGTGGAGTATTAATGTAACATTGTTACCATTGTGGAATTATCCTTCTATTAAGTTACTTTGTCCCTGTATTTACTATTCATCAATAAACATGGTGTACCTTATTTTATCTATTTTGTGAGCAGCTTCATCCCTCTTTTGAACAAACATGATTTTATTTTTTATCAAATACATCAGAGAAGTAATGCAACCAAATGAAACCAACAACCTCTCTTTATACTAATCAGCTTATCTTATTTCATATATCTTTTTTTCACTGAGAAAAATTTAATTCTATCACTACCCTAAACCTTCATCTATTCACAAGTTTCCTCAATCTTTGACTGTATTACTACTATATATGATCATGCAATAAATTTAAGAACCTTTGAAGTAATCAGTACATAATTTAATCATTAAAAAATTAATTTCATCAACTAAATCAGCAAAAATTAATAACAAATGATCTCCAATCCACTGAGAAAATCACAATATATATATATATATATATATATTAAGAATTTATGTTTGAGGAGGTTTTACTGGACTGAGGTTTCTTCAAGGAACAAGATGACCTGAAAGCTTCACTATGCTGCACTGATAGTCTCCTTATTTTTCTCTAAGCATTTAGAGCTTCGACGTGCATGATGATTTCTTCATGCCGCCATTATTTTCATCTCTTTCCTCCATTCTGCACCAAAAAACAAGCCACAGGAAATAGGGAGAAAATTAGGTTGCAGACTTAACGGTTTATTTTGCATTTCAAACAATCAGGGTGTGCATATGTTTCATTGTAAACACCAGAAAAAAATCTATTTTTAAACTTAAATTTTTCAAAAAATGATAGATTTGCCTCAAATAAAGTCTGCATTAATGCCTTTTGAATTTGATTTGTACAACTTGAAAATCTTGTTCCAAAAAAAAAAACAACTTGAAAATCAGATTTGATAGTCAGATAAATATATCCTCATTACAAACTCATTGATACATGTACGAGGTTATCAAAAACTTATACCAACTATTATATATTGTTAATGTTAAAAATTAAACTGTTTTTACAATGTGGGAGAGAAGAAATAAAAAAGATTAGTAGATAACTCAAATTGATTAATGAGATGTAATTTGTGCCATGGGACAACTAATAAGTATTTTGAAGTTGTATAGACCCTCTATTAGATAAGTGTTAAGCACTTTATTTTTTATAAAAATACTAAAACAAATGCAACATTATAACTCATATACACTCACTAATAGAATTGTTTTACTACATAAAGGCTCTAGCTGTCTAGAGTTATATGATAATCCTAATTTTATTTTATTTTATTTTTTTATACTTCTATTTAGATGCAGAGTTGGGCAGGTTGCATGTACACCAAAATAAAACAATAATAGAAATGCTCCCATTGCAAACCACTATTTTTTTTGGGAGAAATGGGAGAAACTGGCATATACACATTTAGGAATATTATTACCAAAGAAAGAAGATACAAAGTCTTTAAATGGGATATATCTTTAAGCTAATGCTCAAAAGAGCTATAATAAACCTAAAGAGATAAATCTCCAAACTAATATAAAAATGAAATAAAATAAGAAAGTAAAAGCCCAAGACAACAACAACACTTAACCCATCGGAGAAAAAAATCAAACCAATTGCAAGGCTCTAAACCTAAAAAAAAACCTTCAAGATACTAAATAGGAGATAATATAAGAGAATATAACATTAAAAGAGAAAAGTAAAAGACTGCTCGTTAAGATCATCTCAAAGAGCAATACCATATGTGATTATCTGAACTTCCATAATAAGGGTTAAAAATATACAACCCAAAGCTAAACCAACAACCAAAGTTCACTAATAAACCTTCAAGATACATTTTCAATTTTTTCTTAAAAAAAGATAATTGCAACCTGTTTTTGAACAATCCTTTAAGAGTATGCATTCAATCAATTTGGTTGATGTATTATTGAACAACTATATCAGATTTCAATCAAATCAAATCACAATAGAATTTGATTGATTTAGCAAGATTTTAGTTTTATCGAATTTTAACTTTTGGTTCAACAAGAACTTAACCTTTTAAATTGTCAAAAATTAGTGGAACCATATATCACCTAAATCTAATAAGGTTTGAAAGAGATGCAAAATGCATTTTCAAACGTTTCAAATAAATAAAATATGGAGTATAATGATAAGGATAAAGCCTATAAAACTTTGAAACAATAAATCAAAACTTAAATAGCTACCTTGAGAAAATGAGCTAAAATGAACAATTAATTGCTCATTGATTTTTTTTTCTAATTCTTGATTTTTATAGATTAAACAATTAGTACATTTTCATGTGTCAAATCATAAAGGAATTCTATACCTTTTAGTGTACTTAATTATGCATGTTAAAATTCTCAAAAAATAATTAAGTCCTAAAGGTTTATAAAGGTGTGTTGATTGACATTTAATGAGTAAATGGACCTTATATCTTGTAGAGTGCACTCTTTTACTGAACCTACTTTAATTTCATGATTTGTGTTAAAGCATCTTGATTTTAAAAGTTAATTTATTGATTATGGGCTAGGTTTTGGAACAACGACTATATATTAATGGGGATACTATTAGAGATAATTAAGTTATATAACTTGACTCCATGTTAACATTCAAAACAATAGGATGGCCACATGATATAAAAATTTAGTAGCAAATGTAATTTTGATGTCCTTAGATCCACTTTAATAACACTACCATTAGGTCCCAAGTCGGATGGGAAAAGTGGAGGGTTAAGTAGTCGGACAACGTAAAACTTGTCAAAATAATCATAACATGAATCCTTTAAATCATTGTGTTAATGTGGGGCATCCCCGGAAGACGCTGTATGTTGAATACGTGAAAATATGCATCAAAGACCCGTGCGCAGTTAAATAAGCAAGGGTTCCCACATTATGGATGCAAAGAAGTTAGTCCATGAAACTAGAATTAGGTTAGGATCTTAGAATATAGGTACTCTTACAAAAATTAATGAAATTAATAGATATTATGGTTCATAGAAAGATAAATATTTTATGTGTTCAAGAAACTAAATGGGTTGGGGAGAAGGCCAAGAAGATTGATAGTTTAGGTTTTAAACTTTGGTACTGTGCAAAAGTCAAATTAGAAATGGTGTAGGTGTGATTATAGATAAAGTTTGAAGGATAATGTTATAAATATTAATAGATGTAGAGAATTATAGCTTTAAAGATTATTGTTGATACTAAGATTATCAATGTTATAAGTATCTATGCTCCCCAAGTCGTTTGGAGGTAAGCAAAAGAAATTTTTGGAATGAATTGGAGAGATTAATACAAAAGATACCTCTTGAAGAAAAAGTATTTATTGGAGGAGATTTAAATGGACATGTTGGTAGAGTGGTAGAAGATTTTAAAAGTATTCATGGTGGTTATAGATTTGGAGTGACTAATGAAGAAGGTAAGACTATATTAGATTTTGCTTTATGATTTTGTAGTTGCTAACACTTTTTTTAAGAAAAGAGATGAACATATTATTACTTATAAAATGGATCTAGTAAAACATAGATTGATTATTTTTCGATAAGAAAAAATAGATCGTTTGATTGTAAAGATTGTAAGGTCATTCCAAGTGAAAATCAAGTACCCAACATCGATTGTTAGTTTTAGATTTTAAGATGAAAGGTTGTAAGAGAAAAAATAAACCAAATTATTATCCTAGAATTAGATGGGGATACTTAAAAAACACAAATAAAAATATTTTTAAGAGCAAGCTACAAGAGATTAGAATTTGGGATGTTCATGAAGAAGCTAACATTATGTGGGAAAAAATAGTAAGTGAAATTAAGCAAGTTGCTAAAGATGTGCTTGGAGAATCAATAGAAAAGCTTCTTTAATAAGAATAGTTAGTGGTGGAGTCGAGTGTGCAAGAAAAGATAAGAAATAAGAAGCATTATAAAACTTGGTTTAGATGTAAAACTTCAAGAATTGGAAAAGATATAAAGTAGCAGAAAGATTCTAAGAAAGCAATATATGATGCAAAAGCTTAGCTTTTAGTGATTTATACAATAGATTAGATACCAAAGAAGGTGAAAGATGTAAGTTAGCCAACCAAGAGATAGGAGAAGAAAAGACGTAGTGAGGTGTATTAAGGATGAAAATAATAAAGTGCTTTTCTTAGAAAAGGATATTGAAAATAGGTGGATGAGGTATTTTGATAAACTTTTCAATGAAGTATCTGAAAGTACGATTGATTTTAGCAACCATAATACCCTAAATAAAAATAGAGAATTTTATTTTTATCGTTGTATTAATAAATCAGAAGTTAGTGAAGCTTTAAAGAAAATGAAATGTGGAAAAGCAATAGGACCGGATAGTATTCCAATAGAAGTGTCAAAATGTTTAGGAGATCGAGGAATTTCTTGGCTTACAAATCTTTTTAATATCATTTTAAAGACTAAAAGATGATGAGTGGAGAAAGAGTTTGTTGGTTCCTATATTTAAGATTAAAGGTGATGCACAACAAGTGCAAATTATAGGAATTAAGTTAATGTGCCATACATTAAAATTATGGGAGAGAGTAACGAGCATAGGTTACGATGTGATACAAGTTTCACAATCATTTCATGCCGGTAGATCTACTATGGATGCTATACTTTTGTTAAGGGGTTTGATGGAAGCATAGAGAAAGTAAGGAGGATCTACATATGATATTTATTGATTTAGAGAAAGCTTATGATAAAGTTTCAAGAGATGTTCTTTGGAGATTTCTAGAGAAAGGAGTTAATATTGGTTATATTCAAGTCATTAAGGATATGTATACTAGAGCATTACTTGTGTCCAAACACGCGGAGGATTGACAAAATATTTTCCTATTTGGATTACATCAAGGATCACTTTAAGCCCTTATCTTTTTTACTTTAGTTATGGATGTTCTTACTAGGCATTTACAAGAAGATGTACCTTGGTGTATGCTTTTTTGATGGCATTCTTCTTGTTGATAAGACTAGAGGGAGTCCAACAAAAACTTGAATTATGGAGGTCAACATCAGAGTCTAAAGGTTTTCATTTAAGTAGATCTAAAACTGAATATATGGAGTGTAATTTTAGTTGTAGAAGTTCTAGTGGTAGTGACATTAGGTGAACAAGTCATTAATAAGAGTGAGTGTTTTAGATATTTAGGCTCTATTGTTCAAAATGATGGTGAAATAGATGGAGATGTTATTAATAGAATTCAAGTTGGATGGTTGAAGTGGAGGAATGCATTTGGCCTATTATGTGATAGAAAAGTTCCACTTAAACTTAAGGAAAAATTTTATAAAATGGTGGTAAGACCTATAATGACTTATGGTGCAGAATGTTGGCCAATAAAAGAGAAGCATAAGACTAAGTTAAGTGTTACAGAGATGAGGATGCTTAGGTGGATGAGTGGCTTTACTCTTAGAGATATAATGCAAAATGAGTATATTCGGGAAAAAGTTGGAGTAGCTCCAGGTAGATAGATTAGGAGAGTCCTTAGATGGTTTGGCCACATAAAGCGTCGTCCGATGACCCAATTAGGAGAGTAGATGCATTAGATTTTTCTTATGTTAAGAAAGGTAGAGGTAGACCTAAAAAGACTTGGTTAAGATGTATAAAAAATGATCTTAGTATACTTGATTTAAATGTGAATTTAACACATAATAGGACACAATGGAGACGAAGGATTCATGTAGCCGACCCCACCTAGTGGGATTAAGGCTTCTTCTTCTTCTTCTTCTTGTTGTTGTTAGATCCACTTTAATGTGCAATAAACATGCTTTAGAGGCTCTCATTGGTGCCAAGTTCAAATGTGACTTGGACTTTTGAGGTTGTGCTGCTTCGTTTGAGTTTTGGATCTTTAAGTGCTTGGCTTGAAGAGGAATCATTTAAGTCATTCATTTTATTGTTGCATGATATTAAAATTTTTTACTGATAATTTAGTCAAGAGAAGCGTAAATTTAAATCAAAGGTTTGTTAGCAAATAACAAATCATTAATTTTTGGAATAAAAATCTATTGAAATTTTTGTTAGAGTAATTTGTTATTTGGGATAATTTGGTCAAATATTAAACTAGATTGATTTAAGATCACTTCTTATAATTAAATAGATAGGAGGTTACATGTGCATTGATTTGTCTGCTTTGAAGCAAGCTAAATTATAGCAGATGGTAGCTTTGGCATGAGAGATAATTACAGAGAATGGAGAGTTAAGAAAGCAAAGGAATAATAAGCAAAGTGATCAATATAGCAGAGAAACATCACTTTTGTGAGTGGAGTGTCATCTCGGTGAACTGAAATTATCATTAAATTAAAAATTTTGAGCATAATCTATAGATATGTATGAAGGTACCGACAATTCCTAGTATTTATTGAAGCCTTTTTGAGAATTATCTCTTTTAGTTATTTTTTTCTTATTTGTTTTGAAAGATCTAGGGCTTCTCTTCTCAGTGAATTTGGGGGAACTTATCTTTATGGAAGAATATTTTCTTGTATCCTTTATCTTACATCATGTGACTTTCTGCAAATTAGGTGTCTTTTCGGACAATCTATAGAATTTTTATATTAAATAATGGTATGGATCCCAATCTATTATAGAAAATAACACAACCTTCATAGAAATAACACTTAAACAACCAAGGTATTATTCCTTGATCCATTACAAAGTATAAATTATCACTCATAGAAATTTAAACCTAAGGAAGTTTAAATGTTAGACATTACCTTTTAGAACTCTTTAATGCTAATATGATGATGGACGGCCAATGCTTTATGTGGTCAAACTAAATGTGAATGATAATGGTTTAGAGCATGGAGGAGGGTTATATGATGATTGTGGTTACATAAATTAGGCATTAATAGATGTGATGGATTAATGAGGACTTATATGGTGTGAAGCTATAAATGAGTTAAGAGTTGGATCAACTAAGCTTTAGTTTAATCTTCAGTTGAGAGAGATATAATAGAGTGGATGGTGGAGAGGCATAAAGAGTGTTCACTTAAGGTTTTGTTGGGTGGTCAAGCCTTGCTTTTGGGGATTTGATTATTTATGAAAAGTTATGTGAGGATAAGATTAGCTAATAATTACTAGGGTTTTGCATAGAGATGGCGGCTAGTTTTTAGTATAAGACCAATTTAAAGTAAGGGGAAGAGGGATAAATTGAGAGCATAGAATTTAGGGCTTTGTTATGGATAGAAGGGAAAGGGAGAGATAAATAAAGTTTGTTTGCAATGGGGATCAATTAAGAGAGAGAGAGAGAGAGAGAGAGAGATGAATGATAATTAAATATAACATATATCTTCAAGAACTCACTAAAGATTTTCAAGTGAAGAAAGGTATCAAACTGCAATTAAATGAGGTGATTGATAAACATTTAATTCTCATAATTAGGATCACATGAGGCATTAATATATAGATATACAAAGCTAATAAGATAATGGGAGCATATTATATCATATTAAATATAAATCTCTCAATAATAAAAAATGATCATAAATTTTAATATGAAAATGGATGATGATGGTTATACAAGATGTTTTATTGAAAAGAAATACGAAATGAATGTAAAAAAGAATACATGATATTTGGATTATAATTTGGTTGAAAATTTTACAAATATATGAGTTTATTTTTTATTTTTTGTAAAATAAATGTAAAAGATTCTAAGGTCAGAAAATGCGAGTGTACGGCTGCGGGCGGCTGATGAACATAACACTTTTACACCATGATGTAAAATGACTTTTGTAATATATTTTAAATGTATTATATTATCTTAAAATTTTAATTTACATCATATCATACACAAAAAAATTTAAAAAAATTAAAACTCGTGTATTTTCTTTACACCCAAAATTAAGATAACCAAACAGCAGAACGAAAACAACTCTTTCTTGCTCCATAGGTCAAAAGCCTCATAAAGTTATCCCACTCTTCGATCTTTCAGTCGGAGCCATGCTTCGGAAGTCACTCTTGCTCTCTCACGGAATCCGCCAAGCTGTTCCCTTTCTCTCTTCGGGCGCAGGAGCCTCTCTCCTTCTCATCCTCTTCTAATACCCTAAGCCCTTGTAATCCCCGAGAAGACCAAATCAATGAGAACAATCAAGATTCCCGACCCACTAGGACAATCTCAATCGATCGATCCGGCTTGCATAATCCTCCAGGTATGATACGGAAGGGGCCATTCTTTTCTAGTTCCAAGTTCCCTTACACACTCTGTCTCTAGTTTCAAGCTTTTTTTTTTTTTTCTTCGGGCATTCAAATTCGCAGATCATTTCCACAAGCCTTCTGCTGATTCAGAACTTGTAAAGCATCTGAAGAGCATCATAAAGGTGATTTTTTTCCGTTTTAAAGCTTTATACCGTTGTTATTTAATCGAGCATCATGTGATTGACACTTGTAAGCCTGGATACTACTTCACGATTTTATGATCCTGGCCAAATCGAAAGCAGTCGAGCATAATATCATTATAGAGATGATATATTTAATCACGAAGATTATCTAATGAATATTTTAAACATCAGAGAAATTTGTTTTTATTAGTATATGTTCTCCCTTGTACAGTGAGGTTGGTCGCTGAATAGTCATAATGTTTAGTACTTGCAGTAACTGGTATGAACCTTCCTACCAATGCAGGTATAGAAGATTTTTATCTGCGTAGCTTACCCTGCATTGCAAGGTAAGGTAGTTGTTTTCTTAGTTCAACTCTATGACTTCTAGATCATTATGGAGGCAACTTAATAATTCCAGGCTCACCTTCATTTATAAGCCAAATATGGCTATTGTATTCTTCAATGTTTGAACAAAGTGAAACAAGAAATAGACTAAGTTGAAACAAATTGTAACACCATCATAGAGGCACATTTTTTGATTTACTGAAAAAGAAAAAAAAAAAATGCTTATGGGGATCTAACTACAATGCAAGCTTCTAATAATAATAATAATAATAATAATAAATAAATAAATAAATAAATAATGATGTTTTAGCAATTTTTTATGTCTTTTACCCTTTAAAGCATATTATAACACTTTCGTTGCTTTGGGTATTGATGGGACTATTAAAGATAAGATTTGGTCTCTTTTAACGCATCATAATCATTTTACCCTTGCTCAATAGTTCCGTGGAGGTCCAATTTCAATTGCTGAGTACATGGAAGAAGTCTTAACCAATCCAAATTGTGGATTTTATATCAACAGAGATGTTTTTGGAGCTTGTGGTGATTTCATAACCTCTCCTAAAGTGAGCCAGATGTTTGGAGAGGTAATCTGGTGATATATTTATTTTCTTACTTGTTATTTGGAATGTGCAAATGAATATATAAACCCTGCAAGGTTAAGCCTTTTGTGCATTTGTGCTAGTTTAACTTAATTTTTTTGTATGTCTATCTGAGATTTGTTTTCAGCTGTACAGTGAATCTTATATCAAAGGCAATATTAGTTCTTTTAATTGTGATTTCCTGTCGTAGGCATCCTTTAAGTGGGATTGGTTTTATTTATGTTTGGAAGTTTGGTTTAGATTATTATGCTCTGGGAAGGTATTGACATTCTTGACTTTTGTATCTTATTGGAGTGTGGACAATGTGCCTGTGGGAGCAGCTGGGACGGCCTAATGAAAGTAAATCTGGTTGAACTGGTCCAGGG